>JAWNMR010000493.1:4642500-4872500 GCA_035043845.1 Drosophila picticornis | reverse complement strand
CCCCAGAGTTATTTCGAAATTATGATTATTATAATTAGAGTAAAAGCAGTTCGTTGTTTGGCCAAATATAACATTTTTTTGAGTGTCCTTTTTTTTTGGGTTTTTTGTAAATCAAATGTGAAATTCTATGCATGGCGGCTTAGTTGCCCGGGTCATGCGTGGACCGGACCCCTGTCCGGAGGCCTGGACCCCGTTGCAATGGTCTCTGCCAGTTGTTGGCTTTGTCTTTCGCCTGATGATGCCAAAAACGTATGTGTATACGTATATAGACTACTTTTTTGCAGGGGGCGTGGGGATCTGGTCTGGAGACAGGTCTCTGGAGAGTACGACTTATATCCGATTACAACACCACAACTTTGTCTACGTGTTTTTTCTTGTTTTTTTTTTTTTTTTGGTGGTTGCAAGTGCCGCCTGAGTGACTTTCAATTTTTTTTTCACAGTCTGCATAATGGAGCTAATGTGGGGCTCAGTAAGCCGAATTGAAAATTTAATAAATTTCAATTTCTGTAATAGCCATGTGACAGTAAAACATTAGGCAGAAACAATGCGATTAAAATGAGAAATGGTTTTCCCATTTTTATTTGAAATATTTTCTGTGTGCGTAAAATGCAAAGACAATTAATTATTATAAAATTATTTCTTTAATTTAATTGATAGTGCATCACTTAAATCTCTTACTATAATGCAATATATAATTTAATATTAAATTCTCGTTGAGTAAAATCCAATTAAGAATTGTTTGGCTGAAAGGAAAATATATCTTTAATAAGAACCATTTAATTTAACTATCTATTTCCTATCTGCTGTTGCCATAAATTGTTGCATGAATTCTCATATTTCATTGGTAGCTTTAATACTTAATTAAACATTTATCACATTTCTCATGCAGAACTTTTAAGCTACCCACAAACTCCCGTTAACATGATACCCCCACGCTCTCTCTCTCTCTCTCTTTCGCTCCCTCTCTCTCTCTCTCTTTTAGTCTCTTTCTAACTGTTTGTGTGTGCGTGCTTGTTCCGTGACAGCGTAAAAGAAAACTATAATTACAGCAGAGGCAAACCGCAGGAAGGCAGCAGCAAAGGAAAGGGATAACAACAGGAGACACACACACACACACACACAGACAGTGGTGGGAAGACGGCGACGCTGTCAATGTAAAGGCTCAAACGAAGAAATTAATATTTTAATTACAACACATTTAACATGCGATTATGCGCTTGAATGAACAACCCAAAAAAACACGCACGCACACACCAAAACAGGGTGGCTCAAGTGCACTCACACACACACGCACACTCGCAGACACATATGTATGTTTACAGCCGCCCCACGGCGCACAGTGAACGGTAAAAGTGTCATAACTTATTACAGGATAACAGTCTAACGCATCACACATCCGCCTCTGTTAAGCGCAAAGAGCCACCCCAGATGTAGAAGAAGAAGAACAACAACAACAGCAACTGTAACAGTCGCCGTAACAGAGCTTAATAAAGCGTTCATCATCAAACGGCACGAACTAAGCCCAACACGTAGTGCACTTTAATTACAGCCAAAAAGCCGAATGCCTGGCGAACTCTGCACTGGTCATTCGGCAAATAAGGCACAGAAGACATAAACATACAAAACGAAACGCTTTCATTAGCTTAACAGAGCGGCTAAGCTGCGACAGCAGACATCGCCTGTAATTGACAGCTGTTAAGTTAACATGCGGTGTCAAAGCACTGCTGCCTGCTCCTGTTGTTGTTGCTCCTGTTGTTGTTGCTCCTGTTGTTGTTGTTGTTGCTGTTGTAGCTGTTGCTGTTGTTGCTTCCGTTAGGAGCTGTGGTGTGGTTTGGGGCCTTTCGGCTCTGCCAGCCAGCAGCTGTCGTCGTCATTGTCAACGAAGTACGACGCCGTTGAGTGTTAATCAAAGCGTAGTTAATTGCTTTGCCGAAAGAGACCAAAAGAAAGACACTGATTGTGTTGGAGAGTGAGAGAGAGAGAAAGAGAGTAAGTGAAAGGATGAGTGAGTTGAGTTTGCCTTGTGTAGTTGGAGTTTTAGTGGAACAGCGTTGAAGGGGACTAACGAGTGAGTGTGTGCGCCTTTTGATTAACATAACCCCTTTTTTTTGGCGTGCTGCTACTGTAGATGTTGCTGTTGTTGTTGTTACATGTCTAATTTAGCAAGTGTTAAGTGTCCGTCTGATCGAGTGCGAAAGGGAGAGAGAAAGTGACGGCAGCAGACGTCTACAATAACAATAAATACTAATTAAAATGTATTTAAATACACGAACATGCCCAATACACACACACACACACACAAACATGCACATGAATTTTTATGCACTGTGAAGCGTATGTTTTTGCTAGTCTAAACTCACCACTCCCCCCACTCCAACCCAGCAATACAATGAGTCTGGCGCCAGGCATGCATATACGTATGTATGTACGTGTGTGTGTGTGTATGCGTGTAAGTGTATCTGTGTGCGTGTGTGCATGTTGTTTACTTGTTTTTGCACACTAGCGCCACCTAACGGAAATGTTTCATAAAAACTTAATTGTCCATGTAACACTTTTTTTTTATATAGCCTCGCTTCTGGTTAGACTTTAAGTAATGCCACTCTGCATGTGGCATAGTTATTAAAGACGTGTTTGCCTGCTTTTATACTGATTTCTCATGTGAGGCATGAAAAATGGAAATTATGTTTGAGAATTGCGATAGGATCTAAGTAAGAAGTACACACAAAATGATTATTTCTAGCGGGTACAGTTGAAGCCATTTTTTTTTTTTTTTTTTTGCTTTGCTGGGCAGCCCCAATTGTCTTTTATAGACTCGAGTCTATAGAGGAAATCATTCGAATTTCCCACATTTATAGCCAGACAATTTGGCTTAGCTGTTTTATGCTGATTGCACAGAGAAAGAGCGAGGAGACTATGTAAAAATCATCGCAGCTTATAATAAAAGCAATATGTGGCACTACATTTGTTGTAATCAGCACAAACCGAATGCAATGCGATGTGTATATATATATATATATATATATGTATATATAGCTATCTCTCTCTCTCGCTCTCCTTTGACACGGCACAGGGCGAAAATGTGTAGCCAGGTCCATAACAAAAAGATTCGAAATGAAAAGAAAAAATAGATTGAATTGCGTGCAAAATGCGTTTTCCTTGCAGGGTAAACTAAAAGATGGAATAGGGCAAGCCAAAGGTGGAAGAGGGGTGAAGGGGTGTAGATAGAGGCAAACAACATGCAGCAATAAAGTGCTACGGCCCTTGAATATTCGGTGGTAAATATATATAATGTAGGCAAAAGTCAACGAAGCGTCTATACACTTTTCCATGATATTCATGGGAATTTTACAAAAAAATATCTGATTACAATTTTGAAAATATATCTGACCACAGCCAATTGAATTTATGATAAGAACTGTTTCAACATTGAAGCATTTGCTGATGACGAGCAGATGGTAAATAAAGATTAATGAAACATGATAACTGGGAGAAGATACCCAATTTAAATAATATAAATGAAATAAATGAAAATAAAAATGAAATTTTAATAAAGGGAATAATTTAAAATACGAATGAAGTAAATGAAAACAAAAATTAGATAATGGAAAATAAAATTTAAATAAGGAAATAATTTAAAATACAAATGAAATAAATAAAACAGTCGGCAAATAATCATATTTCGGCTATTAATCGATTGATATTATTAGGATTTCAATAGTTTATCTTCAACTTTTGTTCACTTGTCGCAAGCTGTTCAAGAAAATGAAAGCTGCTCGCTGCCAAAATGGAAAAGTTAGGGTATATGTAGAATGACAGCAACAACACGCGCCATAGACAAAGTGTCGCCGTCTGTTTGTCTGTCTTTCAGTCTGTCTGTCCGTCCGCCAGCCTAAATGTTGTACGTGTAAAGCATTTAAAGTAATGAAGCGACGCTGAGGTTTGAGCTGCAGCGGGGTGCTGCTGCTGGGGGGAGGGGGAACAGTGCTGGAGTTGGAGAGTTGTGGGAGTTGGGGGAGTTGGGGGAGTGGGAATCTCGATATTAGTAACATTTGTGCGGCTCACTTGATGCGGCGACCGTCAGCTGGACAATCATTCAATGCAATCGGCCAATACATCAATGTGTCAACCAGTGAGTTGTTCAATGATGCGTTCCAAAATGCGGAATGTGTCAATAGGTGTCCACTGGACATATGTGTAACCGATAGAGGGCGTGTGGTTGCTGCTGCTGCTGCTGCTGCTGTTGCTGTTGCTGGTGTGGGTGGTGGGTGGTGAGAACACAACCTCAACGAACCTTTTGGCTTGTGTGCGTGGAGGAGAGGAGATGGGGGAAGCTGTGTGTATGGTAATTTATGTGCGGCATTTAAATGGATCAGCCGTCGCTGTTGCCTTTGCTGTTGTCGTTGTCGTTGCGCCCCCACTGGTGGCATCCACAAATTGTTTAAGCAAACAGTTGGACGCTACCGTTACGCAAATAGAGGGAGACAGCTAAAAAGAGAGAGTGAGAGAGAGAGAGAGAGGAAGATAGAGAGAGAGAGAGAGAGAAAGCTGCAGGATTTTTGAATGCGATCCTTTGGCATTTTATATGTAAAATGTGCCTTTATGCTCATGTTTGCCTTTGATAAATGCTTGGCTTTGCCTACCCCTCATCACCAACCACCCCACCCCGCCCCACCCCTCCCTCCACCTAACTACCCCCTACTTGTTGTTGTTGTTGTTGTTTGCTTTTCACGCATTTTCCTTTTTTGGTAGACATTTTACGTGCTTGGCGATTATGAGCAAAGTTTTGGTTATTTATCAATTTAATGACTTTGCACTTGGCCAGCATCTTCTGCTGCTTCTTCTTCTTCTTTACCATCTTCTTATTGTTATTGTGCTCGTTGCTGTTGTTGTTGTTGTTGTTGCAATTTAAGGCTTTTAGATTGGATTTATATTGCGAAATGAAGTCGGCAAATGCCTTCGCTGGCTGCTGCCTGCTGGAAATAAAAGTGAAATTAATATCTTTTTATAGCTGGACTTTGACTTTAGCCTATAATTGAGCAGAGAGCAAATACTTTGGCATATGCAAAGCACTTGAGAATTTCCAGCTATTAATACTCCCCCCACTCAAGGACTATTTTGAAGAATTGATAAAGTTTTTTATTTGGCTTCAAGTGCAATTTGGCCAGGTGAAAATCTTAAGTATGAGACTCAAATGAAATGCAGATACCAATTCAATATTAAGATAACAGAGCAAGTCAGATATTTATGCAGAATTCAAACTTATTAAAAAGCGACTGCGGAAAACAAGTTGTAATGAAGCAATGAAGATAATCGCAAACAGTTGCAATTCTGAAGAAAGTTTTACAATTTTAATGTATAAATATAAATCAGAACAAAGACAGTAATATTATCGATACATATCCGATATACGCAAATTATACTTATGCAAATTTAAAGTGTTTGGCTCAGACGAACTACATCGACTACTCAATTGATCCTAATCAAAAACATATATCTATGTATACATATTTATGGCATCGGAGATGCTTCCTTCTACCTGTTATACCCAATCAAACAATTTCTCAATTAAAAACAAATTTGTCAATTGCAATTAAACATACGAGTTAAATTCAAATTAGCTACACTCATTTGCCAGACTTTTATTGTCTTTTATTATCCTCGAACGTGGGCCAAATTATCTCAAATCTGAATAAGTCTCTTTCTAGTCTGGTTGGCATAGGTGATTTTAATTCCATTTTTCCATTTTCATTGGTTTCCATTTGCGTTCATCCACTCGAGTTTTTGGGCTGCCTTTGTCTCTGCTCTGCTGTCAGCTTCTTATTGATGACAGTTCCCAAATCAATCCCTGGCCAGCCCAACTACTCAGTTAGCACCTGTTGTTGGCGACAAGAGCTTCCCCCTTGGCAACCCTTCACATATGTCAACCCTTGTTCAGTCATTGCTCATGCAAAACCGAGCGAAGCCCCTTGACACCTTGTCGAGACTGAATCGCAATTGCTCAATACCCAAATCTGTACTCAAATATAACGCCAATACTCTGACGACTCCCCAACCTCCACCCTCCCCCCTGCTACCCCTACCCCCACTCTATCACTCTCTTTCTCTCACTCCATTTTGTTGTTGCTCGCTTGGTTGCACTTTTTGGGCTCATTGTTTATGTTGTGTTTGCTTTGAGGCAGAAGAAGAACAACATTTTTTATTTATCGGCTCGTTCGCTCTTTAGTCGAGCCTGTGTGACGAGCATCATAAACCAATTTTTATAAAATTTTCCAATTTGTTTAGTTGAATTTAAGCAGCCATTGAAGTTGTCGAAGTCGAATTTGAAGTCGGCAAAACAAAATCCCAGCTAAGTAAATATGTTTTACGAGGGGGTGGCTCTTTTTTCTTAGGCTGGCTTAGGGGTTTGAGCTACAGCCAGCGACCTGTCAGCTCTCTCTGTGTGTGTGTGTGTGTGTGTGCTTCTGTGTGTGTGTGTGTGCTTCTGTGTGTGTGTGTGTGTAGTCTCACCCTTACGCAGCATCACAAATTCTCATCATCATCATCATCATCTGTCAGAAGTTGGAGTTGGGGCAGACTTTCTGAAGATGCGTGCTGCCATTTTTTTTTTTTTTTTTCGGTTCGCTTTTGACATGTAGCATGTTCCCCTGACGCCTGCCACTCCTGCCACTCGCACCCCCACTCCCACTCATCCCGCCCCTCGCGCTGTGATAAATTGTTCAATAAACTTGTTTCGCAACTGATTTGGCACTGCCAATTTCCAAAGTAGCCAGCAAAAGTTTCGGAGCCAAAGCAACAAAAAAACCAAAAAAAAAAAAAATGTAACTTTTCGGGCCAATTTTGCCTAGCTACAAAGTATAAGAGTTGATATAACTATATTGCCATTTAATTTGGCACCGCTTGGCAACCCTACAACGCGCGTAGCGGTCAAAATGCATTTACACAGTTTGGCATTTAAAGCATGCTTTTGCCCCTTCCCAAATGCAGCGAATTGGTATGTGCTGTGCTTAATTTCAAATTAGGGTGGCAATTTTTGTGCCATGTGTGCCTGGTGGTGCTCGGTGGTGGTCGGTGGTGCTCAGTGGTGCTCTTGTGTGTTTGTGATTTTCATTAATGGCATTTGGCACATAATTGCAGCCCTTAGTCCCCCACTGCCACGGACTGATATGATGATGGAACGAGTCCAAGTCAGCCCTTTGACGCACTGCAACTGCAATTATGTGCCATGACTTTGACTTTGTACTCGCTCCCTGGGATTCAGTCTCTGCCATGTTATCACAAATCAAGCTAGAGCCGTGAAAGAGGCCCAAACTCAACTTGAACTCAAACTCGAAACTCACAACTCAAAACTCAAACTGAAAACTCAACAGCGCCCTTTGTATTTGAGCTACCCACTTCTAGTCAATCTTCAGTATTTGCAATCAATTTAATTTCAATGACACAAAATTTGCATCGTTCACACAAGTGTGGAGGGGAGGCAGAGGTGTGTGGTGTGAGGAGGGAGGAAAGATATGGGGATCTGTGCAGTTGGTGTTCTGTTCTGGATTGTAGGCTTTACAGCATTTTGTGTAAATATGCAAATCGAAAATGCAAATTAGTTGAATTCAGATTTGGCTTTAAATGGAATGAAATCGAAACGAATGAATGACTCGATTCGAATCGTTTCCATTCGTTTCGTTTCGAGTCGAGTCGAGCTGAAACAAAAGCCAAAAGATTCTCATCTTACTCGTTGCATTTGCCACTGAACTGGAAGCAATTGTGAAAGTATTTCTTAGGGGTGGGCAGGCCGTGAAATAGAACCCATGTGAAGGGGTTAGGGTTAGGCCTTGACGGAGAGGCCTGTGCTATCTGCTATTCACACTTGCTCTGTGCTCTGAGTTTAACACAAAAGCAAGTAAATTCGTTCGTTATGACAACGTATGAATGCCCAGCAGCCAACAGATGCTAGCTTTCCCTTCCAAGACCTCTAAGCTGCCCTTACTTTATAAAACCGATTTGATATCGTTCTGTGAACGGTTCAGTCCACAAAATAATACTGTGTTTAAATGTGCAAACAAATTTGTTGGTCAAATATGCATGTACTAATTTTATCCTAGAAGAAATGAGGACATTTCCATGACAACTTCCCATAGCCATAACTTGGCCAAAAATCAATCGATGTTGTTGTTGATGTGAATGGTTTGACTTCTGGATGAAGAATGCATATAAATCTGGCAACACGATTCTGGTTCAAAAAATCAAGCTAAAAGTTTTTTCCACTCTTTCCACTTTACCAAAAGTGATACGAATTTCAAAAGGCAGAGTTTTTTAATTATAATTTAAGCTCTTAAATTATATCATATTTAAAATCATAAACGCGATTCTTGGTTTTCTTCTAAAGAAACTTTTCTGAATGTGAATTGTTGTTGTGTTTATATTTAACAACATAATTGCTAGCTTCTCTGTAGTACAACACCTTAACTGAAGATGGTTTTCAATGAACACTAAACAATCTCGAATCTTGGATCTAAATGCTCACTTAACAAAGGTTTACAAAGCGCACTTTTCACAGGTAATTCGAACCCAGAATGCGAAATCTTAATGCATGGAACTGTTTAAATATGTTTTGCTCACTATCAGTGGAAAAAGAAGACAAGACAAAAAAAAAAGAAGAAGACGAATTGTGTCTAGGACACAATTTCGTTAGAAGAGGCACTCGACATGTTTTTTTTTGTTTTTTGTTTTTGGGCTCAGTGCTCATTCCACTCTCTGCACAGCTCCTGCTCCCACTCCCTTTGTCAGCCACTCGAAATTCCACACACACACACACACACACACACAATCACGCACACACGCACACACACTTAGTGCGTATAGACGACTTTGCCATTTCATGTCAGGCTCGCCCTCGTTTTGCTTTTTTCCAAAGCTGAAAAAAAAAACGTATAAAAGATTAAAATTTCACAAAAACGAAATGCATTCTTCGAATAGCGCAAATATTTTTGAAATTAAACAAAAATAGCAGTAGCACAGCAGCTGGTTGTGGGTAGAGGGGTAAGAGGGGGGGTGAATCACACTCCAGTTTCATGAGCAATAGGCAACCCTTTCTTGTGGCAAGAGCAGGAGCAGAGCAGGAGCAGAGCGAGCTCACCCTATGCTCAGCAAGTGACGCGCACAGCATTTGGCACACTATTATTATCATAATGCCTGAGCAGCTTTCATTATGTTGATTATGGCGGCTGTTGTGGCACGCGTTGCCCTTAAAGGAAGCAGCAACAACAGCCTCAACAACAGCAACAAATAATGCATATGGAAATACATATGAATCGAAACAGCACTGGGAACACAGGACAGGGTTGCAAACCAAATGCAAAACACTTTGACAGCTACTCAAACTGAATGGCAAGTTTCTGTTCTCTACTTTTTTTTCACTTTTAAATGTAATTATAATTTATACATGGACTTTAATTAAGTGTATTGCCGATTCAGCGGGTCTACATGGGTGCAAATTTGAGAACATAAGGGTTTTCCGCTTCCTCATTTCTGTTGATGATTGGTGAAAAGCAAGTTTGGTTTTTTACTTTTTTCCTGAAACAACATTTATGGAATGAAACACATTTTGATGACAAGCTCAGAAAAGCTTAAAGTTTGACAGCTCATCCATTTAAAAGCCATCTTCAGCATTCAAAACAATCTTTCCTTTGAGCACATGGTAATTATGGGAATGAATGGCACATGGAACACATGGAAGTGCGGCAACAGCGCACTCAATTGCATTCTGGAATGAAACACAAACTGCGAACTTAACTTAAAGCCTGTCCACTAATAATTTGGAAAGTCTTCTTCGTTTCATGTTACATGTTATGAACACCAATCAGAACAGTTGTTCATTGGGGCACATGGGATCGATGGGAACAGACGGAAGTGCGGCAACAGCGCAACACACTCAAATGCATTCGTTGTGGGGGGGAACGTTTGAGAAATGAACATAAAAATGAACGCAAGGCAGTAAATTAAGTGCCCGCTGGGAATTCATTCGTTTGCTTCGAGCATAGGCAAAGTGCGTGGCCCTCTACACACACACACGCACACACACACACACACACACGAGCACACACACACAATGTCTGACTGTCTGACTGTGTGTGTGTGTTTTGGTTGCATACAAATACCCAAAAAACCGCTCGCTGCTGATGCTTCTTGCCTTGCCACGTTTTAATGGGTTCGCCTGGGCTTCAATTTTATGTGTGTGTGTGTTGTGTGTGTGTGTGTGTGTTGTGTGTGTGTAGATACACAGGGCCCTCTGGCTTATTGCTTACCCTTTCATTATGGGCTCAGGCGCTCGCCATTGTTATGCCACACGGGAGGGGGGTAGTAGGGTAGAAGAGTAGCGGAGGGTTAGGCACAATTTTCAAGTTCTTGCGCGCTTCGCACAAATTCATTTCACTGTGCGGCTTGCCTCGCTTCTTTTTCTTTTTTTTTTTTTTATACGTCTGCCTCAGAAAACACTTTTTGAATTGCTGTTGTTGTTGTTGTAGTTGCATTGTTATGTTAATTTTGATTATACGCGTTGTTGTTGCTTGTTGTTGTTGCAGCTCATTGTGGCACGAGCTTCGCTTTTCTCATATCTACAGCTCACTAATTTGTGCGCGTGCCGTCGCAACAGCCGCCGCACCAAGCCTCCCCCCCCCCCTCCACCCTCCTTATAACCCCTGCTGAAAATCACATTTAAATAGTGTGGAATATGTTTTGTTGGCTAGTCCGTCAAATCCCAACTCCAACCACCCTCTTCGAAGTTGTGCCTCAAAATTGGTTGCTGTTGCTCCAACTCATCATCATCATCATCATCATCAGCAGCAGCAGCAGCAGCAGCAGCAGCTTGCTCATCATGAGCAGCAGCATCATCGTCATCGTTATCGTCATGTTGTCGTCATGTCCACGTGCCGGGCATCAGTTTCAAGTTCGCCGCCCTCACCACACATAACACACCCCTCCCCCCTCTAACCCCTTCCAGCCACAAGCACATGGATAGAGCAAAAAGGGGTACTCGCAACTCTGTGAAATTAAAAGTGTTGCGCTTAAGTGTTTTGTTGTGTTATTGCCAGTTGCCCGATTGTTGTCAGCTTGTTGTTAGTTTGTAGTTGTTGTTGTTGTTGTTTTTACTGTTGCTGTTGCTGTTGCTGTTTTGGTTGTTGGTGTTGTTGTAGCCACAAGCTTTAACTAATGTATAAGACAAAAAGGTGAGCGCAACTTGTCCCTGGCCATTGTCCTTGTCCGGGTCTCCAATGGGTGTGGCTGTCATTACAACAGTCAATCAGTTTCGGTTTCAGTCTCTCCCCTTCTCCCCCTTGTCTTTACCTCTACCTCTTTCTCTGTCCGCCCATCGCTTGTTTTGTGCCTGCAACTTCCACTAAATGAGTGGCAACATTTTGTGTGGTTTTTGGTGTCGAATTCTGTCTGTTGTTTTACATAAATGTTTTGGGATTCAATTGGAAATAGTTCGGTAATGGGATATGTTTTAATTATATGCTATATTTTGTATGCCTGCGATACCTGTAATAACAATTCGCTTCAACTTCTGGGGTTAAATTCTCAGCTAGAAATGATACTAGTTTTAAGTGCGAGCTGCAATTTGGGGCTGGTGTGTCATTTAAGGGAGTTAATCGACTTGTGGCTTGCGCAGTGCAAATAGCTGAACAATATTGTAAATAAGTTTGTAGAAAGTGATTTATCATAATCGTAACTTAGTCTTTATAATTTGAAGGAAGAAATCAGTGCTTTAAACTTTGTAGATAAACTCCAGCGTAGCTCGAAATAAAGTGTTGTAAAAATAGACTTTAATTTGTCGATTTTATTTTTTTGCAAATACAAAGTTGACTGAGCAACTGACTCTTAACGAACATTCTTATTAAACATTAATTTCTTTACATTTTCGGCTATAAACAAACGCAATTATTTAACAAATAAATAAATAATCGTTAAGAACTTAAATAACAACTCTGCTTTCACATAGAGGCCAAAGCCTCTCAGTTCCTGTAGATTTGCTGCTGATTAGCACTGCATTCTCTATATATATGTTATATGCAGAGCTCAGATATCGCTAGATAAGACACTCTATAATTTTGAGCTATGGCTTTAAAGGCTTAACTCAACTCGGTTGATCAAGGGCCAAATTTAGTTAGCCCGTTTCGATTACCCTTCATCTTTTGGCAGTTAATCAAATAATTTGCTGTCCAATCAGGAGCAGAACACCCTCAAGAGGTAACTGTAACCTCTCTAACCCAATAAGCTTAAATGTGTGTGTGTGTGTGTGTGTGTGTGTGTGTGTGTGTCACAACACCTATTTTACTGTACAGTATGACCTGCAAATCGCCCTCAGTATTGCAAATTAATGAATATGTATTATGGCCATCAAAGGTGTTAATGGACACGACACGCCACACAATTTCGGACGCAGTCAGGACACCGGAGGGTTGTGGTGTGGTGTCGAGAGAGGTTGCATGCAACTACCTACCTACAAGGGGCGGGGGGGAGTGTTGTGTGTGTCGCAATAACA
Source organism: Drosophila picticornis (assembly GCA_035043845.1). NCBI lineage: Eukaryota > Metazoa > Arthropoda > Insecta > Diptera > Drosophilidae > Drosophila > Drosophila picticornis. Next base: position 4,859,968 of record JAWNMR010000493.1, on the reverse strand, counting down.
AAAGCATTGCAGCCGCAAATTGCATTAGTAATGCAAACAAGTGGGCAGCACCACAAGCAGCAGCGGCGGCAGCAACAGCAGCGCCTATGTGTGTGGCAGCCAAAAAAAGAGTGCTTGCCCCGTGTGCCACACACCCCACCCCTTCTCCACACTCAACTCTAACGGAAATGTGCGAGCAGCGAACCAGGGGCTAATTGAATATACAAAATGCCTAACCGAAAAGCTGACGAGACGCTCACTCTACACACACACACACACCAACACTCACACACACACACACACACCAATATACACACACCAACACACACGTATCCTGGGCTGGTTATCCTGGCTACCCAGGCTATCCTTTGGACCACGTGTTAACCCTTCAAAAATTGTTATTGTTGTAAACTGATTGACCGCCACGCTGTAGCTGCCAAAAAGTAGGCGTTTGCCACGCCTACCCTGCATTTCCCTTCTAACGCCGCTTGCCGCTTGCCCCTGCCACTCCCTCCAGTTCAGAACGCAGAGTGTTCAATAGCTTTAGCTACGGCTTAAGCATCATTGAGTCCGTGCGCGACGAGGGTTCCTCCACAACGTGCAACACAACACAACACAACACAACTCGACGGCAGTTTGAGTTTTTCATGCTTGGGGGTTGCACTTTTTCGCGCGGTGTACTTTGACATCGTGGGAGTTTAACAGTTGTTGCCCCTGACACAACCAAACCATTTCAAACCAAACCAAACCAACCCCTTCCACTCCAGTGTGCAGTGCATTTGCACATCCGTTTCATGCGCGATATGCACTTGCCAATACCCCTTAGCGGCAGAGCAATGGGGTATATTGAATGAGAGCATTTGAGAAAGTGTTTTTTAATTAGATTACAAAGGAACAGCTAGGATTGGAGCAGCTCAAAGACTGATACGTAAGAGAAAAAGCAGATCATAAAAGCAGAAAAGACTTCCCAGTTTAGTCTAAGAACAGTAAAACCCAAAGCAAGAAGATAAAGGATTACTAAAAGCAAAGATATCGGAAAGTAGCAAAATAATATTGCTTGAAGGGAAAGTTTAGAATAAGAACTGATTGGATTATTATATTGCCTGTGGATAACTGATTCAATTATTATATTTCCTGTTGATACGAACTAAATATCTTCTTCGTCTAGTCTCTAGAGTTGAGAATAGAGAATAGAGTTATAATAAAATACTGCTTACTTCTTAAACTTAAAGGTAAATAATATTATTTTACTTCATTTAGTATCAGAAATCTGCGATTTTATACATTATTTCTACCTTTGGAGATGTGAATAGAGTATTTACTACGATATAGATTTGATTTCATATTAATACTTTCACATTATTATAGGGTATATTTGAGTGTTGACAATTTTTGGTAGGCCACTCAAACCTTTGAGTTTTTGTGGTGTGTTTTTACAAGGTTTTTGTGCACCTTAATCTCATCCAATATATTTATATAGTTGTCTGTCTGACCTGACCTCTCCTCTCTCTCTCTCTCCCTCTCTCTCTCACTCTCTCTCCCTCTCTCTCAATCTGCTGTGTCTGTCCGGCCAATTGCAATTGTGTTTTTTTGCTTGCAGCCCTGAGGGCTGGCAACTGGCTGCCGTTGACTTGTTGGCCTGCCCTTTTGCCATTTAGCATTTGCCTTTTGGATATGCGTGCATTTCCTTTATAAACAGGTATATATATATGTATATATATGTATATCTATCTGTATCTGCCACCACAAACCCTTACGCCCCTTACACCCCCCTCTCTTGCTACCTCTGTGAGCCTATCGCTTTAATTGGAATTGTTTTACTCGCATTTTGTGCCCACATTTCGTTGTTTCTTTTGTTAATGTTGTTTCTGCTGCTGCTGCTGCTGTTGCCTGATATCTGTTGTTGTTATCAGTGTTTCTTGTTTGTTTTGTTGGTTTTTCTTCTTTCTTTTTTTGGCTGCAATTTTCAGTGCGGTTCGGTTAATCGCCTGGTCTTGCGTGGGATTAGTTTCGGGGGGGTTGGATTCTGACTCCGACTCGGACTCTGACTCCGAGTCTGGCTTATTGTTCCTGTTCCTGTTCCTGATTGCAACGCACAGATGTCTGGCTAGAAAGTTGCGGACGCAATGTGAAATGGCCAGCAGCTAAAGTTGGCCCAACAAAAACACAATTTGCATTTGTAAAACGATCAAATTCTTTGTGGCATATTCTAAATATAATATTTTATTACAACAAAAGACAAGTTTGTGCAGCTTCTTGCGACTATTTGATGATGTAATATGAATTTAATATATTTTATGTAACAGAAAATATTAGTCAACTTAAGTGCATTCATATTGTATATATTTTAATAACTGAATAGCTAAACTAGAATCTTATATTTCTTTCCATTGCAGGTATGGTTTACAAATTGGAACTTGACTCCTTTGATTTTAATGTGATTTGTGTGCAACTTTGAGAGTGATCAAGTTGTCACTCTTCGAAAGACATAGCCAAAATACTCAAATTTGGCCACCCTTCACCATTGACATGTACATCCGGCGATCTCAGCATTAAGCAAGTCTCTTTGTTCTTTCCGGCTGGACAGCAGCAAATATCAAACAATGCAAAGACGAAGAACCCGAATCGAAGTCAAACCGTTAGAGAAATATAGAAGGAAAGCAGCAACAACAATAATATCCGGTTTATTTCTGGAAATGTGCCGCCCCCTTTTTCAAATACCACTCGTCGTATGTATTATGACAGGCATCAGGCGATGAGAAATGTGAACCAAAAGGCAAAGTATTTTTTTTTTTCTTTTTCTTACCCAATACGCCCCGGGCCCACATGTTCTTGAACTGATTGTAGATCGGGGAAGGGGCGCAGGGGGGGTACATTTTTCGATTTCTTTACTTTCATTGAAGTTTTCATTTTCGTTATATATATATATATTTAGTATATATATATATATATACATTCTTTTTGGGTCCTGTCAATGAAATGCTTATTGGCCCCGATTACTACTGCTGCTGCTGCTGCTGCTGCTGCTGCTGCTGCTGCTGCTGGTGCCTCAACCAGCTGATTTACTGCTTTATTTCAACAAAGCCACACACTCTCACAAACACACTCATACACACACTAACACACACACACACTCACACACAGTCCAGCATTTATTTGGTGCTACATACTCTTCTACTTCCACTTCTACTTCTACTTCAGTCCATGGGCGTCAACGATTGCAAGTCACGCACTTCCGGGCGGCGACACGCCCCCTTATTGCAGCAGCTACCGAACAGCGAACGAGAGAAGGGAGGGTGGGGTGTTGAGCAGAGAGAGGGAGAGAAAACTCTGTGAAAGTCATCGCAGCGCTAAATTAGCAATTGTCATTGTTCGGGGCACTCGGCTCTCAGTCAGTATTGGCGCACAGCGTGAGGAATTTTCCATTTTCCATTTTCTATTGAACAGCTGACAGCAAAACTCGACTGTGGCTGAGTTGCTGCCAGTTCTGGCCAGAAAACCCAGGACAAGCCAACGGCTGAAGGTCGAGAGGGGAGAGAGGGGCAGAGCAGGCAGGGAAACTCGTAACAATTAGCACTCAAGATTGATGGCTGAGAAAGGGAGAGCATTACAACAACTCCGCAAGGGGAGGGGGTGCAAATGTGCGAAAGAGGGGAGAGGAAAGAGAAGGGAGAAGGGAGAGGAGGGAGAAGAGAGAGAAGAGCGAGAAGAGCAGGCTGTCAGAGGGTAGAACTGATATGTGTGGTCTGATTTTGAATGGATGAATACTTGTATATATATATATATATATGTGTATATATATATGTGTGTATATGTGAGTGTGTGTGTGTGTGTGTGTGACTGTATAAATACTTCTATGTATGCATTTAGGATGTGAGCCACTGGAGAAGGCGTGGCAACTGCATTAACTTAAACCATGATGAATTGGAAAATTTACATCTATTTATATACATATAAATTTGTATATATATCTATATATAGATAGATATTTAAGTGATTGCAAATATCTGTAAAACACATTACGACGAAAGTCAATCGATTGTATCCAATTGGGATAAAGTAGGTAAAATTATATCAACTCGTAACAATTTAGTTAGTTTCTCTTCAGTTAGATTTTCTTAGAACGATTTTCTTCAATACAAAATTATAGTTTGATTGCTGTCTAAATTGAATTGAAATTGGTTAAAAATCATGTTCGGAGTTGAGAAAATATAAGAATGTTTACAGTAACCAAATGAGTGGCAGGTGTATAAAAGTTTTATAACTGTGAAACTATGGAATCTTCCGCTAATTGAAGTCCAAATCTTACTTAGTAAAGAAGTTGATGTGAGTGATATAAAACTGACTGGAAAAACAGAAAAAGGGCAAAAGAAAAACTAATAAAATGTTTGTGTGGACTTGTTAAAGTTGCCAGTTAGCAGTTACCTGTTACCAGTTACCTTTTGAGCCCCGTGGGTCAGCGAGTCCAACTGACTAACTGACACATCAGTCAGCTGCTTAGATCCATCAGCTGCACTCGGTTACTTAATGATCCTTGTCGGCAAATCCCACTAAAAATTTGATGCTATAAAGTAACACACACACACACACATCTAGACACACACACACATCCACACACACAGAGACAGAGACAGAGACAGGCAGACATCGGCAGACAAGTGCCGTATGCTCCATTAGCAGCACACAATTTGTACCTACCGAAAATCCATCAAAATGCCGAGGCCCACAAATAAAAACCAATTCCAATGAAATTGAAAAACAAGCCAAGCCAAGCCAAGCCAGCAAAGCAAAAGCAAAAGCAAAACCAGGCAAGGCAAGGCAAGGCAACAACAGGCCAAACAAATAGCTCAGCTCGCTGGCTGTGAACTGTTGTGTTGTGCGCTGCGTGCTGTAGTCTGAAGTCCACAGCACGAAATCTCCGAGAAGGCCACCCTCCCCTCCCCTCCTCCCTTCTCCCACCCCCTCCCTTTCTCTTTTTATGGTGCAACAAATCTCAAAGCTGAACAGAACAGAACAAACAAAAAAAAGTAAAAATGCTGCAGTCCGTTCAAGACTTGCTACGTTATACCCTGAAGCCAGCTTATGAATATATATTCTAGTTGTTATAGCATAGAAGTTATAGAGCAGAACTGAAGGATACAAAAAATATGTTCAGTTTTATGCAGTTGATCAATAATATAATCAATAATAATAATAATAAAAATATTATTAAATCAATTGGTAAACTCAGCCTTTAAAATTTGTGGCTATTTTTGCTTTCGTCAATCGAAATATATCGCAGGCAGTTGTCGATTAAATTATCGAATGTTCTTATCGAATTTAAAGTCTCTAATTTGAATTGTCTCTGAGATCAACTGTTGATTCTGATTAAGAATATCTATATACTTTGTGGGAAATGGAGATGCTTCCTTCTGCCTGTTACATACAGCTGCACAGAACCAGTATACCCTTTCCGATAGCATAAATCGAAGAAGAAAAAATCAGAAAAAGAAAAGAAGAAGAAGAAACGACGACCAACGCAACGAGTGAAAAACTGAGCAAACAATGCGGCCAAGGCGGCAGCCGAAGCCACAGCCGAACACAAACACGAACACGAACCCGAAATGAATACCCCTCTCTCCCCCGCGCTCTTACTCACTCTCTCTCTCTCTCTCTCTCGCTCTCACTCTCACTCTACACTCCCTAACGACGACGACAAGTTGAGCAGGAGGCGGGCCGTGTAAATGTTGGTGTTGGGCGGAAGGGGGGGGATGAGGGGGTGTCTGACTGAGGTAACTGAGAACTTAAGCCTCGGCCACCACAATGACGAGTGCCCAAAGAGACCTAAGACGATGACGTTGAAATTGTGGCTATTGCCTGTATATGAGTGTGTGTCTGCATGTGTGTGTGTGTAACTGTGTGTGTGTAACTGTGTGTGTACAACTGTGTGTGTGATACCATATTATTAAGTGTAGCCAGAAGCAATTAAGTGTAGATAAGCAAACAATAATGTTCCTAGTCACGTACCAAAGCAGTCTTGGGACATTCTCTCACTTACTCCCCCTACCACTGCCCCCACCCCTGCCATCTCCCCTCTTCCCACCCACTCCACATCGCTTGCAGAGAGTCCTTCAAGTTGACAGGACTAGTTGCTGCTTGGCTTGGCTTGGCTTGATTACTCGCCAGTGTTTGCTGCTGGCGCTGCTGCTGCTGCTGCTGCACAACGTTCGCTTGATGTTCAATCACTCAAGTGTATTGGCCAGCAACGATTTCAAACTCCTAATTTTCACCATGCCCCCCCCCAAAAACATCAACCCCAAATCGAACTCCAACTGCAGCACTTCTGCTGCTGTTTACTCAATTGTCGCTGGTTGTCTGTCTTTGATACATTTAATTTCATTAGATGATGCACCCCCCAACAACAGCAACAATAAGGACAACAACCAACGTGTAGTGCCATTTAGTCCTGTGTTCTACATTGAAAAGAGGGTTGCCCCTTGCATGGCTTCATCACTGTGGTAAGAGTTGTTTACCTGCAAAACTGGACAATCAATAAGAAGAGCTGTTAAAACATTAAACGACTCCGTTCGATGACGAAAGCCAGCTTAAAGTTCAACTTGAGTTAAAATATCAAAAACTTGATCGCTTCAAATCAGGCCATAAGGGGCGGAATAAGGACTAACCTAATAGTTCAAGTTAATTGCCAGCTTTTAAGGCATAAATATTGTAAATGTGCCAACGGCCAAGTTAACAAAAGTAATTGCTGCTGGCTGTTTCGTATAAATATCTACAATTATTAAACACAATTTGGTCTATCATTACACATTAAATATTTAGCCTCGAACGCCCAACAATTATTCAGCAAGTTACTCAATTTGAAGGGTTAAATCGGTGCGATTTTAGGCAATAGCTGACAGCAGGTTAAATATGCAATTGGATTGGATTACATAAAAGAGACAAAGGATTATGAATTTGAATTTAATTGTCGACACAAAAGTATACATATAGTAAACTATTGTTTAAATTAAATTAAAAATAAAATTCAAAATATTCATTTCAATTAAAAATATGAAATATTTATGAGATGGTCCAAAATGCTCCAACATTTGAAAAGCCAATCAGACCAAAGAACATAGCATGAGATAGTTTTCAATTACCAAAAAATCATCATTTTTAACAGTCAGCACAGCTAACAGAAAGAAGAAGCGTAAATTTAACAGGGACATGCGAACAGCTGACTTTGATTTGCGTGCTACACTTGCTAACTACCAAATAGGAAAAGTTGAGCAGACTCTAGTCAAAACACAGCAACACCTTTCACACACACTCATTCATCTAGGGTTCCTTACATTTCATTATATTTTCACGTACCATTTCATGCCATTAATCACGTACCAATTTTGTTTTGTTTTTATTTTTATTTTGTTTGGTTTTTTTTTCGTGGGGAATACTAAGTAGCAACTCCAATGCAATCTGGAACGATGGGCAGCGTGTACTATAAATAGCACCTGCGTTCCCGTCCCGTTTCGTTCCGTTTCGTCTCGAGCCGTTTCCCGTTCCATCAGCGTTTTTAACATCACGATCCGATAAACAAACATGTGTTCCTCCATTGTCGCCGCCGTCGACGCCGTCGTCGTCATTGTCGTCATTGTCGGCGTCGTCATCGTCGTCGTCGTCTTCCTCTTCGTATTCCACACGACTCATAAACTCGTAAACAATGCAAAGCGTCGCGACATTTCAAACGACAATAGAGCTGAAATTGAGAACTGACCACGGACAACAATAACAGAGCATAAACAAATAACTGAAAACTCACACACACACACAGAAATCATAATAAACAAGCAAGCGAAATGAAATGTAGTTCACACACACACACGCACACATACACACACTGCTACGACTACGACACTTTTTTTTTACTTTTGCTTTTGCTTTTGGTTTTACTTTGCATTTTATTTGCCTTTTGCGTTCCACTTTAAATACACACAAATACACACAAACACACACCCACACACAGAAAACGGCAAGTTGTTCAGCTATTTCCGTTTATTGTTTCATTTCGGTTTCATTGGCAAAACCCTTCAAGCAGTTGCTTTAATTCGTTCCAATTCCCACAGCGTTTCACGCCAATAAAAAAGAATTAACCACCAACTCTATTTCTTTTTGCCAAATTGCCGTCAATAACCTAAAATGGCCGTGAACTAAAAAACTTTATTTAAATACGTGACTCAGACTGTGCTTGAGACACACAAATGGTTTGCACGTATTTCACTAAACAGTAAAGTTAACAGTTACTCGCTGTACATCTGTAAACAACAAAACTGAGAAATACATTCATCTAACAACTCAACTAACTGCAGTTAAAAACAGTTAGGAATACTGTCAGGCTGATCAGACACTTCCAATGCCAGGGTTGCACTGCGACTGTTGCCTTGTTATCGCCACACTTGCATCTGGCTCTGCAGTGATCGCAGTGGCTTTGTGGCGACTTCTGCCTGAGGAGACGCGGATGCACCGCAACTTGGCAACCAATCACTTTCGACCAGAAACAACACCAGCTTGGCACATACTCTACGCAAGAGAACCAAATATTGAATGCTGATGGATATACTTATAAAGGTATATAGATATATGTACCCAGATGGTAGGGATAGGGCACACAGTGTGCATACAAGTTGCCGGGATCTCGAGTGCTCGTCGCATATTCAGAGTATGTCAGTGCCTCCCTGGTTATTTCGGCGCCACGCATACAATAAAATCCCGTTTCTTTTGGCCTGCAATCAGTTTTCCAGACCTGCACACAATCCACACACTGACCATGAAGGGCTAATATCGAAAGTCAGCCAGTTCTTCAATAGACTCGTCTTCGGACACACTTACCGGGTATGAACAAAACGATCGTTGCCAGAATCATACCAGAAAAATATATCATCTTTTACAGCAAATTTTTCAACACAAAAAACTACTTGAAATTCTGCTGACACATCTAGAAATGGTAGATATCTATTTGAAAGAGCGACATCTGTTAGAGGTGCTTAATGCCCGATATGATCACGATGAGACCCATAAGCATAATGCATAGACCGCACCAGTTCCAGGGCTGCAATCTTGTGGCAGTGTCGCAATCACATATCCCAAGGCACTTGGCGCAATAATTGCCCGGATTTTCTGTGTATAGTTTCGGACTTAGGGCAAGTGTGCAACCAATTTGCGGCGAATAGACGCAACAGTATTCTTCAATGTATTCTGCATGACAGATATAGTGTTATCCATATATATATATATATATATACACATATAGTCATTGGTCAACTCACGCACCAAATTTGCTGCCCATTGGCGAACATTGGTCCCACAAACTTATAGTTGGATCACCGGGCGGTTCTACGATTCGCACATCCTCCTCGGAATAATAGCCCCTGACTTGGACCCTGCACTGAGCCATCCAATAATTATCACACTGAAAACATTGACTCTGCCGACCTGTGAACAGCGAACAGTAAACATGAATCGAAACTGGCCAAAACTAACTAAACTTACTTGGCAGAAACGGTGCAATAAATAAAAAATATAAAATATACAAATAAAACATTTTCCCCATTCAATTTGTGAATTTGACTAGAGTCAAATGGGTTGCTAGGTTTGATATGATAACTAAATATATAAATACAGCTTGATTATTCATATCTATAACATAGTTAATAATAATAACATTATTCATAATAATAAATAAAACCGTATCCTTATTTTCCCTCTCTCTTTCAGTCTCTGAAAGATTCAGATACAATCATCATTAACGGCAGCCAAATGACGTTTGCATATTTCACTGCGTGCTTTAAAAGTGTTTTTCTTTTTCCATTTATATTTTTTTATTTTTTATTTTATTTTGTCTTGTTCGTCTGTGCCTGAAATGAATTCTTGGCCTGGCGAAATTCTGTTGAATTTCTGTTAATGCTCATTATGCATAGTGGAACGAACTGAAAGTTCCCAGAATGTTCCCAGAAATAAACTGACCAACTGAACAAAACTGAGCTGAACTGAGCTGAACTAAGCTGAACTGAGCTGAGCTGGCCAACAGACGCTGTGCAGCTGAGTGTTGAGTGTTTTTTGGGATCGTGTCTGGGGCATTGTGGCAAGAGGCACTAATAACCGGGAGAATTAAATGCATTCGACTTCCATTCAGCATCCAACTTGTGGCCAGCGGAGCTTAAGCTGCTTTCGATTCGCCTCAAGAATTAAGCAAACTGATTGTTTATTTTGGTGTAGAGCAGGTTTCAAAATTAGTAAAAGAAACTAGCTTATTTGTCGCATCAGCACTAATTGAAGATGTGGCAATGGTTTTATGAATACTAGCAGAAAGACTAACTTGCAAGACGATGTCGAGAATAGAAGATGGTTTTCGACATACTCAAACGATGAACAGGTTTTGTACTTACCAAGTTAACATCAAAATTAGTAGATGATCGGGAGAAGGTTTTGAGCAACCTTAGCTTAGTAGATGCTGTACAGAAATTTAATATTAAACGACGACTGCATGCTAATATATAGATTATGTCGAGAAGGGTTTTCACACACTCAAATCGAATGTCTAAAGTTGAAACATAGCTAGATGAAGAGCAAGTTAGGTGCATATTCAAATGAAAACTAGTAGAAAGATTGGAGAACAATTTATTCATTCTAGAAGGATTACCAAGCGAAGAAGCTAACTTAGTGGAAAACAACGCAACTTTATACAGACTCAATTGAATACTGGTGGAAGAAACCAAGTAAGTTGAATAGAAGCAGAAGTAGGACTTAAACAAACTTAGTGGACGATGAGATGGTCTTATAAATATTACATTTATACTACATTATATAAATATATATAGTAGATAAAGTAGACAAAATATTAATAAAAGAAACTGGCTTAGTAGATGATGAAGTTTACAATATTTAGTAGAAGAAACTAGCTTCTTGCCAATTAAATTACGTTTCTAACTTAAATGCAGCAAGCATCTAAAAATCATCCTTTCGAAATCGGTTCAGGTTTGGGCAACATGTGATAAGATTTTTAAGTAGCTACTCCTCATGATATTTAGCATTATTTTTGACTTTATACACATAGCTACTATAGCTAAATATCGGAGGGCGTAGCTAACAGTGGCCGCTGAGCAGCTCACCTGTCTGACACCTGACCAAATGCCACACACACAAATTGGCCTTTCACTTTGGAGCCTTTCCTTACACATTTGGAGCTCACTTGTCGACACTCGCACTTCTCCCCCCTCCCACTGCAGTTTATGCTGAAAACTTTGTCGTCGTCGTCGACATTGGCGGCTGGCTTGCATTGTTATTCAAATGCTGCCATTAATACTTCACTGGCAATTGCAAATGCGCCGCCAACGACAGCACTGAGACTGAAAATCCACAGCCAAAGATGTGTGTGTGTGTGTGAGTGTGTGTGAGTGCTCCTATGATTTTCATGGGTGCCACACGTCATTTGTGTTAGTGTGTGTGTGTGCGTGTGTGTGTGTGTTGGGTGCTGGGTGCCTGTGGCGTCGGTCTCCGGCTTCAGGCTCGTCGCTTTTCATTTGATTTCCAGCTTCTATTCATATGTAAATGCTCTGCACTGAGAGACTTCTTTACACACACACACACACACACACACACCATGCCTCCCCTGCAGCGCCTCACAGTTGCACTGTCTGCTTTGGGCACCCTCTATTTCACCCCTCTCTGTCTCTCCCCCTCGCATTGGTTCTATTTGTGCGGCAGGGCAAAAGGTTCGCCTTTTGAAATTTAATATTCGAAAATGAAATTTCAAGTGTTTTGAATTTATTAACTTGCCATTCACAACCTTACCAACCAGTCCAACCAGCCAGCTCACAATTGTTGGCCCCGGGCGCTAAACGCAGTCGAAGTTTCCTTCATTTTCCTTTTTTTTCTACTTTTTTCTATTTTTTTTCTATTTTCTATTTTCTATTTTTCTGGTCAAAGAAGCCAAACATTGTCCAAACAAACAATTGGCCACATCTTTTGCAAGTACTTTTAGGGCCAGCCCCCTTTTTACTGGTCCTTTCCTGGTATCGCCTATTATCCCCCTCCATCCACCCATATCCATCCATCCACCCGTCCACCCATCTCCATCCTGTCCGTCATAGTTCCGGCTGTGTTCCCGTTGCTGTGCATTAACGGAACATTGTAACAATAAACTCGCCACACATGCCTCGCCCGGCCTCTGCCTGCCTGCCGCCTGCCGCCTGCCCATCCACAAAACATTCTTCTTCTGTTGATTGTATCACAGTAAAACGAGCAAAATTATTATAGTTCTTGATGAGGGGGTTGGGATTGATCACAGAAAAAAAATAAAGTTAACATTCGCTGGGCGAGGGAACTCGACTGTCAGATATCCTGCTGAACATATAGCAAAAGCTGATTTTCCCATCCAATCTTAATGATTCATGTCAACAGTTGATCCATTTTACGCCAGGGCTTATACTACATATGAATTAGCAGCCTCCATTTACGCAATTGTGTTAATCCTGGTAATGAATAAATATTATAATATTATATATAAATATAGCGTCGGAGTTGCTGTCTTTCAACTTTATTACATCGTTTTTTATACACAACAGTTTCAGGGAGTTTAGAATATATTCAATAAGCTTAACGATTTCCATTTTAATCGTAAATACAAATCATAATAAATGATTATACCCATGTTTTGCCCCTATTCAATGGGTATAAAAATGAAATCAAAATCATTTGTTCGAATATGCGATAGCTGCATTGAAATGTGGGGTTTCAACAATGACAACAGCAACAACAATAGTTGACACTAGGCAACACCAATAATGGCAACTACAACAACAGCAACAACAACAACAATAACATCCCTCAAAGAGAAAAAAAAAGAAGAAGAAAATGTATTGAATTTCAGTGCATGTCTCTTGCCATACCATTTCCAAAAAACGAGCATTGTAAGTATCCCTCGAATATATTTGTTCTCTTTAACAACTATTATTTATTTTTATTTTTATTTTTATTTAGTTTTTTTTGTCGGTTTCGCCAAGGCATTTAATGAATTTATCAGCTGTTTCCATCTGAGGTTTCTCGTTCTCGCTTTTGGTTCCATTCTCGACTTGAGTCATTTTCGTGGAACTCACATTTTGGGTCATTGTAAAATCGGTTTCTTGCATTCATCTTCTTGTTCTCAAGTTGGTCTTTATTACCATTTAATGTGCCTCATTCCCTCTAATGTTTAATGGATTTGTGTTATACGGTTTTGTCTCTGTTCCCCGTATGCACCAAAGGAGGAGGAGGGGTTGCAGTAGGGGGCCTTTTTACGCCCTCAATCATGTCTCCAGACGGTTTCTCAAATCTTTCAATCTGTTGGCTTCAATTGTGAATGTCTTAAATAGCACACAAATTGACAATAAATTCTATAAAGATGGATAAACTCGTTGAAACCTCAATGTTTGTTCTGTTCGAGGTTTGTTCGTCTTTTATTATTGTTTTTTTTTTCTTGAATAGTCCCCAAACAAACTGAGCTTCGTTCTTTTATTTACTTGTCTTTTGCTCAAGCAACTCTTAACTCATTTGATCAGAATCTTTAATGTAATTCCCATCAATTGTTTAGAATGTTTAATTTAATTGGTTACTTTATTTCCACTTGTTTTTCTGATTGTTTTCTTCCATTCCTTAAACAAATATTGAGTCATCTTTAATGCCAAAATGTTAACAATGTTTTATTGTTAATTTAAATAATTTCACCAACTTATTTCTACTTTGATTTCTATTCTAATTTTGTTGTAGTTTTTTTAAGTTAGCTTCCGTTCCACTCCGTTGTTTCTTCTTGCTTGCAGAGTTCCATTTCTTCTGCAATTAATCTCCTCGTACCAAAGATGATCTGCCATTCAATTTCATTTGACGTTTGCTTTAATCCCCGAATCTTCAGGCGCTAAAACTTTAAGACCAAGCAGCAGCAGCAGCCATAAAGTAGTCAAAACATGATGGAATAATTCTCACGTTGCGGCTGCTTCAACACCCCAAAAAGGAAGCAACAATAAGAGCAACAACCAGTGGCAATAAAACTTGAGGTAAACACAGTTTTTGTAGTTGAACATGAACTTCACAAAACTATGAAAAGCAGACTTCGGGCTGCAGTCCGGGGATAAACCAATCCATACTCCGATACCACCTGTCTATGCTGCTGCTGCTGCTGCTCGCATGTGTATTAAAGACAAGTTGCAACAAACACCTTGGGGGCAGGACTAAAAAGCAGCAGCGCACACGTTGCACTTACAGTTGCAATGAACAAATGAAAAGTATCTAGAAGCGAGGCAGACAACAACAACAGCAACAACAACAGCAAGTTGCAACAAACAAGACGCAAGACAGCACAATAAGACACAAACTGACAGGCAGACGAATGGACGGACGAGCAGACAGACAGACAGACAGGAACAAACAGGCAGACAAACTGGCAGAAAGACAGTCAAAGAGACAGACTAACTAACACCGACAACAAGACAATTAAATTATGCACGATTTTTGCAGATGCCAAAGCACTTGACAAGCATCTTCTTGTCGAGGATCTCCTTTAAACTCTGCCCTCTACCAACTCCTCCTCTCTCTCTCCCCTCTCCTCTCCTCACTCTTCTGCTCACTGTTTAGGCCAGCAATTTGCATAGCATTTTAGATTTTCTGCTTGAAATTGATTTTAAATAAATTAAAAGTTAAATATTGACTATGTTCGAAGCAGGTGCTAAATGCAGCCCCTCTCTTTCTCCCCCCGCCCCCACCCTCTCTCTCTCTCCCTCCCGAGAGTATTTGTCAAATCTGTCAAAGATGCCAAATGAATTTCAATAAATTTAACGAATACTGCTAAATTCAGTCAAGTGGGAAATAAACGCCTGATTTTTCTCTAAAGCTTTGCAGCCAGTTCAAATATTTATTCAAATTGGAATTGAAATTAAAAAAAAGTTGTCGAGAATAGAGAAATGAATTTCATTAAAAATTTATAATCATATTTTAATTGTTAAGCCAAGCGAAACTTAACTGAATCTCTCAGCCATCATTAACTGCCTTACTTTGCCTGCTTACATTTCTTACAAGTTGTAAGCATGTATTTTCTTTCTTTCTCTCAGCAACTCTTTAGCTCTTTTTGTTTTTTTTTTGTTGTTTTGTTGTTTTTTTTTTCTTGCTCACACTTGAGATCGCTCCATTAACATTTTTGTTACCCCCTGCCCTCCTCCGCCCTTGGTAAGAATCAGTTGAGTGTTTGTAAGCGCTTCAAGGTATCCAATTTGTAAGGCCCTCCAGTCACAGTTTCAACTTCAATCTCTTCCTCCGCCCTAGCAATGATAAATCATCTTTTGTGTTTTATTTCTTTGAGTTTTTTTTTCTGTTTTGTTTTTTATTATTTTTTCCCCATCTTGGACGCCTCTTCAGAGCGGGCCGCCAGCTGCCGTTGCTGTCTGTCTGCCGTCTGCCGTCTCTTTCTGTATTTTTGTTTTTTTTTGTTTTGTATTTTTACCTTTTGGTTGCATTCGTAAATTTCAGTGTAATTTTATGATTATGACCGCACGCATTTTGATTGATACTTTGGCACTACTTAAAGAGGGGGAGAGAGAAAGATGCACCCCCTAAAAAAAACTGGAGACAAGCATTAAAATTCGATTTCTGTTAATGATGATTATAAATGTAATAATAATGTTGTTGTTGCTGTTGTTGTTGTTGTTGTTCCAGCGAAATTCAATTTTCAAGCGAAATGCATTTCGACTTTTGGAAATACATCAATCTTAACCGGGAGGAGATGGAATGGAGGTGTGTAGGCGAGGAGGGGGGTTGAGGCATACAAAAAACTTCCTGTGGCGCACAAATTTTCAACGCCTACAGCACTCATTATGCGCGTGGGCGTGGTCAACGTGTGTTGGGGGGAGTGGGCGAGTGGCATGTCCGGTTGTGCGTTTTGCGGCGTATTTTGTATGCCGTTAGGCGCTGCCCAATGTAATTATTCAATACATTTTACGTGCGTCGCATGCCAAAAAACGACGCCGCCAGCCAGCCACGCCCCCTCCCCACAGGCACCACTTGCCACTTAGACTTCATTAGAATATGTGCATGTGTGTGTATGTGTGTGTGTGTGTGTGTGTGTGTCGCCTTTCCCCACTTTTCGCAGTGTTTCTTCTTGCTTTGTTGTTGTTGTTGTTTGCCACTTTCGAGCGCACTTTGCAATTTATTAAACATTTTATTGCGCCCCAAGGCGTGCTTGCCGCTGCTCGCAAGTAAAGTAAAATGCTGCACAATGTGGCAAACAGTAAAACCAAGAAAAAGAAAGAAAGAAAAAAGTTTTGCGTCCGCAAGGAGAGTTGGCAACACTTGCTAAAGACTCGGCACAATTAAAGCGAGCCGCGAGCAGCCTAATGTGAGTGAGCGAGAAACGAGATGAGATGAGAAAAGAAGGAAGAAGAGCAGAGCGCAGAGCGCAGAGAGACACAGGTGGTCCAAAAACCACTAGGCAGAATGAGCTGGAATGAGTGAAATTTACACAAACACACACACACACACACACGCATACGCACACGTAACGTAAGAAGTAACGTAAAAGTAAAGAGTTTGTCTCGCAATGTTTACCGTTGTATTTCTAATTTCTGTTGTATTTAAGGCGATTTCATTGTTAAATTTGACTTATTGCATTGTTTATGCAATTCCCTGCAGTGCGACACTTTCTTACAAAAGTTGCAAATGTTCAACTAAGTTTCTGATTTTTAAAGAATTTGTAATTTGTAAACTTTTTTGAGAAATGTATTTAATTATTTATTTTTTAACAATTGTGCTTTTGGGAAATCTAAGTGTCTTTGTCCTTCAGTATTATCTTTATTATATTTTATATGGCTTTGTTTCTGTTCTGTTCAGTGTATTTCAAATCTATCTGTAGCGTAATGTGCATTATTAATTTTTATTATTTTTTATTTAACCATTTGTGTTGTTTTATTTTGCCATTTCAAATTTATATTTCCATATGTCGATCGATATTCGGTGTACATTTACAGCTAGTTTCTTGAAGCTTGAAGCCTGCAACTAAAACTAGCCTGTTATATGCCAGCCTGCATTGTGTGTAAAGGCGTCCTTCTGCCTGAAATACATATTTACACACTTGTTCACTCGCATCACCTGATAACAGCTTAGCTCTGCTGATCCCAACACACACACACACTGACACACGCACACATACAGAGACACAGCTGGAACAACGTCAGTTTCACTTGCAGACCGAAACCGAAACGAGGAGTGTATGGAAAAAAGATGAATTTAGGTCTTCCGGGCGAGTGGATGCATTGTGAATCCTTCTCGTGCCAGGGGAGAGTCCCCTTAGCACCCCAATTATAACGCGCTAAACAATAAAGAAAATAATAATAAAATTCTGCACACACACACATACACATAGTAAGAGAAACCTAGCAACATGTGTGTGTGTGTGTGTGTGTGTAGATGGATGAGTACTAAGAGCAACCCTCGCTAATGAAGCTGCAGTTTTTCATTGTTGTTGTTGTTGCTTCCAGTGTTTGCACATACGACTGGAAGAGGGGAGGAGGGGGGAGGCTGAGGATTATCACCAGTAGCAATGGACATTCATTAAGGAACAGTGAAAAAATAACCTGTGATATTTGCACTAATTTGTACCATTCATCGCTAGCTCAAACATTTGAGCAAAACGAAAGACAGGCAACAACTTTAAGCTTTGTTTTTAGTTGTTGTTTCCCTTGTTGTAGTTGTTGTTGTTGTTGTTTCTCCACGCATTATAGCAATTTCCAATGTAGTATTCCATTAAGCACTCAAAGCGAAGAAGAAGAAAAGACGCCTGTTAACCGCAGGCAAAGCACACACACAGAGACTCGCATACATGTGTGTGTGTGTGTATGCGTAAATGCGAAGAGGGAAGAGAGTGGGAATACGGAGAGGAGAGCAACGTGCAGTTAGCGGCGCTTTATTTGCTGGGAACAAATACTTACAACAACAACAACAGCAGCAGCAAGCAAATCACAGCTGCAGGCAGGCAGCAGGCTGCGTGGCGGGCGTCGTCGGCTCTCAACATAAAAAAGAGCCGCCGCCAACATCAAGTCTCTCTTTCTCGCTCCCTCACTCGCTCTCTTGCTGTAACATTTGTTTTGACATTGGCCGACGCCGTCGTCCATCTGTCAGTCAGTCAGCCGGTCATTCAGTCGATCTGTCCAGCAATCAGTTCTTTTCTCTTCTCTTTTATTTTGTATTTTGTTTGTTGTGCGTTGCACTTTTTTATGTGCTCAGCCTCTGCTGCAAGTGTAAAGTTTGAAATTAGTTTCAAGTTTTCGGTATTTTTTTTCGTCATTCTGCTCTTCTCTCAACTTTGTCAACTTTTAGTAAAGTGCTTTAAAAAACCCAAAAAAAAATACAATAGCAATAACAACGAGGGGGTAAACACAGTTGGCATGCACTTGTCAGCATTTCGTACAATTGCTGAAAACCCGATTTTCTTTTCAATTTGACTCCGAAAGCAATGGAAATAAAACAGTTTCAAGTATTCCACTTAATTGTCGCTTTTATTTTAATATCTGCAAGAAACTGGAAACTGGAATACATAGCAACAGTTGAGATTCTTAAAAGTGTCGCCAAACTGGAATAGCTATTAATATTTTAGATGCTTAAAAGTGTTGCCAACAAAAACCCAAACATTTGTTGCATATATTTTATAAAACTATTTAACTATTAAAAACAATCGAATTGTTCAAACATTATCTTTTGCATTTGATTTTCATAATTCTCTAGAAATGCTCCTTATTTTGCTAACTTCTTAATTTTTCCCTTCAAAATGTTTTCTAGAAAACTTCCTTCTTCTTCACACTTCCTAATTTTACACTCCAAAATGTTGTTTGCTTTCGCAAATTCCTTAAACATTCTTAAATGCGTTTTGATCATGCTTTAGCTTTTGGCTAAGCGTTGCCAAACCAAAAAAAAAAAAAGACTTACAAAATGTAGGAAGGAAGACGTCGCCAAAAGAATGCCATGATGCGATTACGGTACTTGTGTGTCGTCAAACCATGGCAACCAATCAAATGCAAGCATCCTCGCATCTAGCGATTTTGGCCTGCCCAAAACTAGCTCGAACATTTTTTGTGGGCTTAAGTCGGGAAAAGAGTGAGTTGCAGGTATTTGGATGACAACGGTTTTCATTTTATTTTCATCGAAGAAAAACTACAAACTACAAACTGCAAACTGCGAAAAATGCATTCTTATTTATATGCCCAGTTTTCTTTTTCTTCTCTCTCTCTCTCATTTTATTTGTCAAAAAAGAAGAAGTAGCAGAAGAAGAAGAAAAAGCAGAAGGCATCTGCAGGCGGCTCAAACTGAGGCAATTACGATTGATAAGGGGTTTCAAATATTGTATCTCTTTCAATGTTGTTGTTGTAATTGTTGTTGTTGCCACACACGATGGATGGCACACACATCTGTGTATCGGTGAATGTATTTGTGTGCACTCACTGAGAAAAATTAGTTATCACGTGATAAAATTAAACCAAAACTATCCGGGTGGGGAAATGTCTTCAAGCTAATATTTTGTACCTGATCTGATTGTAATTGATTGCCTGAGGAATTGAAAAGCATCAATTCCGAAATTACGCTGACAAAGTAAATAGATAAGCAGATAGAAATAGTATTTGGACACAGGTAAATGTTTTCCACAGCCAACAAATAAATGGATGCATTTTTGATTTGGACTGTGAAACAATTTAAACATTTAAGTTTGGTTTCTTTAAAGAAAACTCAGAATTGATGTTGATTCTTATCTATTTATTTAGCCTAAGTCAGATGTTTCTGCTACTTTTCAGCTATTGTTTTCAGCACTATTTTAATTAACCTTGGGCGAGAAAATCACTTAAGGGTTAATTACAAATTTCCCTTTCTTTAAAATGTTGTTTGTCGCATGCTGTTAACGTCTTAGTTGCTAATTAAACGAAATTAAATTATATGTAAATGTGGCAACATTTAATTAAAAACGGGCAACAGTTTTCCTAGTTAGTTGTGCAGCTAATTAGCAAGCAGAATACACGGAAAGAGAGACCCAAATCAAACTCTTAACACACACACACACACACATAAACAACACAACACACACATAAACAACACACACACATATTTGTGATATGTTATCCACAAACTACACCTCCTCCCTCCGCTGTAACAATCACAGTGACAGCACTGTTAACTGTGGTGAGAGTGAAAAAGGAGCGATTGGAAGGGGGGGAGGAGAGGTGGTTGTCAGAATCAGTTTATAACGCCTTGAATTATGCCGCACATAAATCAAAATTGACGCGTAAACAAATATGCAGATTAATATATATATATATATATATATATATATAGGGATACACCTTTTATCGTCTAGCATTTTACTTTCGTTCTTGCCGTTTTTCCTGTGTAAAATGTTTGAAATTTATGCATATTGCCGCAGATCAAAGTCAAAAGTGTAGAGAACGAATAGAATGAGTGGGGATGGAAGGAAGAGGGCGGCACATTAATATCACGCGGGGAGCTTTATTTTTATTGAGAACTCGAGTTTGTTTTTGGCAGCAAGGAGCAAAAGGATTTTAATTTATGAACAGCAATAAGCGCTAACGGAACTTGAAGCAATTTACGCAAATGGAATAAAAAGCCTGGCAGAAAAAGAGAAGAAAAAAAATATTTACATTCAGATTGCCTTTAAATGGGAAATACTTATTAGACGCACCGTCAACAGACACAAATTAAAATTAGCATTGCTGTTAACTAGCAGAATGCAAGTTTTTACTAAAGTGCTTATAATATTTATATACAAATTACTTTTTTTTGACTCAAGTGTCGGCCAATTGACGGAAAAATGTCTAAATAATTAGATAAACTTTCAAGCTAAGCCAAAGTAAAAAAAATAAATGTAAAAAAAAGCAGCGCAAAGTGACAAGCAGCAATAAGAAGCGTAAGAAGAAGAGCATGCGACAGCAGCAGACGCATAACTGTAATGCTGGAAGGGACTGTTTGAGAGCATCAGCAGAGGGAGGGGGAGGGAGCTGGAGCAGAGGCCTTAGTGTACGTGACCATAACATGAACTGACTCCTCCATCTCCCCCTCTCCCCACACACACACACACACAATACATACAACAAATTTGCGGGTTCAAAGTGGAAAGACGACGTCGACATACAAACAGGAAATATTTAACGTGCCTGCAACAACAGCAAGAAGTGAAATATAAATAAAAATAATAACAATAATGGGCAGAAACGTAGGGAACAGAATCAAGAGAGAGAGAGAGAGAGCCGTGAGGGTTGCTGGCCCTGCACTCGCTCAAAGAGGAGAGAGAGCATCAAGTGAGCGAGTGAGAGTGAGTGGAATGAACAAAAGTGCATATGTACGTGTGCCTGTTTGTGTGTGTGCAGTGGTCGTGTGCCGAAGCCGAAGTAGAAACTACGAGCGACTCGATGGCAACAACAACATTGCTGTAGTCCTCGCCAGACAGACTTGGGGTTCAGTTAGCGCTCTCTCTCACTCTCCCTCTTTGAGACGCTCAGCAGTTGCCGTTAGAATATCCCACAGGCCCTTTTTCTATATATACAGGGAATTTCTCTGATCGCGCAAGAGAGACAGACAAACCCAGAGAGATATGGAGAGAGAGAGCGGTGCAGAGTGAGAGGGAGAGCGAGAGTGAACAAACAAAACACGATGCGACGGCGCTCTGAGTGAGAACAGCAAAAACAGGGAATTTCTTGCTGCTGTTGCTGCTGCCAACTGCCTGGCTGGCTGGCCTTTTACGAATTCTATAAATCAGTCTTTCATTTTCTCTTTCACATCATTCAGCCATTTTCTCTTTGACGCGACGGACGCGTCTGCAGCTTGCAAACGGACGAACCGAAACGAAACAACTAACGAGAAAGAAACACGGGCAACGAACGAGCGCTTGGGAATTTGGTGCTTTTTTTGTGGCGGATTAATTAAAACAATGTTGTTCTCCTCGGTATACCGTCGTTGTGTTCTAGCTGCAAGCATTTAAATACTACACACAAATAATGTAAATCTGCCCACAAAAAGTGCTTAACAATTACAAAATGCAATAACAAACAAAAAAAAAATGCACTAAGCAAGAAGAAGTTGAAGCAAACAAAACGTGCGTGAGCTGTGATTCTACGTGTGTGTAAGTGTGAGTGCGTTTGCTTGTATGTGTGCGAGTGCGCGTGTGTGCGTGTGTGTATGTGAAACATTTAAGCATTAAGTGTGCTGCGCTTTGGATAACAGTTTTGGAGCTCTGCTGTCTAACATTAAATGTTAGTATACCAACACAAGCATAGTTGAATATATACATACATATGTGTATATGTATATGAAAACAAGCATGAAAACGTCTGCAAAGATGCGACCGCTTGCTTGTGTGTCTGTGTGTGTGTTAAAAATAAAAGTAATCAAAAGGGGGCAGCGATTACGTCGCCGTTTGTCGTCGCGTGCATTGCTCCCTCTGCTGCTGCCGCAGCTCAGCTGCTGCGCATGAGTTTGTAGTTGTAGTTATGTGTGTGCATGTGTGTGTGTGTGTGTGTAGTAAAGTGTGTATTACATATGCACACACATAGATATATACATACATGTGATGTGCTTGCATGTTATTCTCTGCTTGAAACTATTACGGAAGCGCTTACATTTACATCATATGTTAAATAAACTATTGGCAATGCTCGTCGTTTGTTTTTGTTTGCCCACGCAAATATGCAATGATTTCTTTATTGCTGTTGTCCCCCCTCTCCTCTCTCTTTATGTCTATCTTTCGCGTTTTTCATTCATACCTTGCAAATGAAGCGTGCTCAATTGTGCGCGCGGGTCGTGGGTGAGTGGTGGGGGTCAGAGTGTGGTGAGTGGAACGGGTCAGGGTGGGAGTCTGTGTTGGGTGGTGAAACACACACACACACACACACACACATAGCCATGTAAATGTAAATACAGCAGACGTCTTACAAGCGGAAGTTGAAGTTTATGTATATGTATATGTGTGTCTCTCTGTGTGTGTGTGTTTGTGTGTGTGTATCTAATGGGATTTTTCTAATAACATTTAAATTGTTGGCGTTGCTTTTTTACTGGCTGCCTGCTAAGAATTTAATGTGAAATAGAATATAAAAATTGAGTGCATAATTTACCGTTCGCAGTCAAATAAATTGCCATGGAATATCGACTGTTGCAATTAACAAACTAAACCTAAATCAAATTACAAAAACAAATACAAAACAACAGAAAAGCTAAAAACTTCTACACATAAATAAAACTGTAAAAACAATGTGAGAAATGTGGCACAGGTGAAAGATTTGAACAAAGTGTAAAATGCCGTCGCTAAAACACAAAATTACAAAACCTCAAAATTGTGAATAGAAGTGTGAACAACGAATGAATAAATATAGATTCAAAGTTTGCAATGACTGCTATTGATTTATACTCAAAAGAAGCACATTTTATTAAACCAACTGATTTGACTAGTTAAGATAGCAAAATACATGAGAATTTTCAATAATTGATGATAAATAAATATCGCAACTCCAAAGAAGTCTTTTTAAAACTCTTAATGTAATAAATAGTTATTGAACAATTCATATATCATGAAAAAAAAAACTCCTGGCCAGAAGTTTCCAAAAATGAAGTTAAAATAAACTTTTTAAAGATAATATTTTTGTTAGCTTTGATAACTGAAGAAGTCGGCAGCTAAAAACAAGTGATTCTTTAAAATCTTCTTGAAATGCTCCAAAATGTGTCTAACGGATTTTCAAGGATGACTATTAGGATATTTTGATAACCAAAAAACTTATGGAAAATACAAGAAAAGAGGTTTGAAATGATTTCTATGCAAACACAAAAAGAACTTTAAATATGAAGAATAAGAGAAAAGTGTTCTTCTTAAGTGCTTTAAAATGTGGAATATTTAAGCAATCCTTAAAGTGACAAGCACAGATTTCAATACGAATAACTTTATATCGAACCAATACTAATTAAATTCAGTTTATATATTTTTGATAACTGGTTTTTATCAACTTTGCGGATCAGTTTTTGTGTAAGATGAATATTAGTATTTAGTTAACTAACAGGGATGAATATTTATGCAGCTGCATTTGATTGTTTTTTTTTCTTTGTCATTTTATATGCCACAAATTTTTTGGATACCGTTTGTTACTCACCCAAGAGTTGAATAAACCCTAATGATTTTTAAATGTATTTCCATGTATATCACAGACTTTTAACCAAAAGGCAACATTTATGTATGTTTGCCTGTTTGTTATCAGCGACATTATGGGACTACATAAAATGAAGCCAACCCGTGTGAAGAGAAGAAATCTCATCAAAAAGCTGAGATTCTGTTTATGCTTTGAAAGCCAAGCCCAAAAAAAGCACTCAGGCAGGCAACAGCAGCAGCAACTTAACAGCAACAGCAACTTAACAATAATCTTTACATTTAACGATGCGCTTAACAGGACTGTTGTTGTTATTGTTGTTGTTGCTGTTGTTAGCAGGTGGAATCCCATCCCAAACACAGCCCATAAAACAACAACAAAAAAGCCCAAAACGAGGGAAATATTCTACGGTCAGACATTAAACTCAAATAAAATATATAATGCATAAATACAAATGCAAAGCTGCGTCATTAAAAATACCTTAAAATTGTTACACGACCAAATTCAAAATCAAGTGCAATCAGCAGTGACGACAACAACAACAACAGCGACGAATGCATAAAAAAAAAAGAATATTCAAGTAAATAAAAAACCAAACTGAAAAGCGAATGAGCAAAAGAGCTAAGCACAAGTGCATACTATGTGTATGCGTGTGTTTCTGTGTGTGTGTGTCGGTGTGAGTGTGTGAAAAAGACTCGCGCTCAACGCTTTTTATTAATTCTGTTAAATATGCACACACAATAAAAAAAAAGCAGCAGAAAAGAAACAAGAATTTCAAACAAACATCAAACGTCGGTTTGTCAGGGGAGGGGAGGGAAGCGGCCTCTGCTCTGCTGCCTACGTGCAGTCCATTTCCCATTATGTCCCTCCTCTCCTCTGGCAGCACAAAACGACTCTGCTGCTTGCCTTGCTGCCTGCTACCTGAAACTGAAATTTTCCCGCATTAGAATGCTCGCGTTCCGTCTTGCTGCTGCTGCTGCCTGTGCTGCTGTTGTTGTTGTTGCTGTTGGTTATGTTGCACGCGGACAACGCGACGACGTCGACGGACAGATAGAGGACAGACAATCAGCCGAGAAACACAGACGGCGGCGGCGGACGAACACCGAAAGCAAGAACTGAAAAAGAAAAAAAGAAAAAAAAAAACATGCTGGCAGAAAGGGCATTGGAATGGGAGTTGATTTTATTTTTCTTCCTTTTCGGCTGCTGCTTCTGCTGCTTCTTCTTGGCGTTTGCCCTCTCTCTCTCTCTCTCTCCCTGTGCGTGTTTTTTTTTGTTTACCTTATGCTTTCGTTTATCGACCCGTTTTTGGTTTTGTGTGTTTTTGTGTGCTACATATGCGTTTCTTTTTCGCTCTCTCTCCTCTCTCTCTGTCCCTTCGTTCGCGTGCGCCGCTCTCGCAGCAGCAGCAGCAACATAATCGCAGCTTGCATGCTTTTTTGTATCTTGTTTTTTTTTTTTATCTGTAGGCGCTTTTTTTTTCTTAATTTTTTTCTTTTACATTTTTAATGACGAAAATTGGCATTTAGTTGTTAATGTAATGATATTTACTTCAAGCACTTAAATGACAAATTGTTTTATTAAATTACTTTGCATATCTTAAATTGTTTGTATACATTGTTCTTTGCTTAACATTTTGAAATGTTAGGCGCGCAGCAGCCGCACACATAGCAAGCAGCTTTGGCGCGCGTTGCTGTTAAGACGGCCAAACGCGATTGTTGTTCGATTATTGTTTGGGAAATTTCACAGCTGTTGTGGCTCGCTAACAGCGCACTAGAGAGGAGCGACACTGTTAGCTAACAGGCAATCGGAAAAAGAAAAAAAAAACAAGTCGAGTGAAGCAATGAAAAAGAAAAAAAAACAAAACAAAACAAAACTAAATTGTTTTTGTTGATAATTGTGTTCTCTGTTGTTTTTTCGTTGTTGTTGTCCACCAACATGTATTAAAAAGTGCACACAAAATGCGGACAACTTAAAATTACAAATTGCTGCAGCAGCAAAGAGCACGCGTTGTTTGCCCCCGCTGCACAGTGTGCTCCAAAAGGTGTGGCTGTAGTCTTTTTTCCTTCTGTTTTCATTGCTGTTGTTGTTTTAACTGTTAATGCATTTTATTAATTTTGTTTGTATTTTGATGTTCGTTTTATTTGCAGCGGCGTTGCAACTTCGCTAAGCTGCGCCGATTCCAGCACAGGATCCAGTGAGGATGCTTCCGAGCCCGGTTCACCGTACAGTGCGCACTCGCTATTGAGCGACGAGCAGCAACAGCACCATCAGCAGCAGCAGCAGCAGCAGCAGCTAAACAAGAACAACAGCAGCAGCAGCAGCAACAACAAGATGCCGCCACAAATACTCAGCAACAACAACAGTAGCGGCAACAGCAGCAGCAACACTGCAGCTGCAACAGCAACTGTTGCTGCAACAACAACAGCGAATGCCGCACTAAGGAGCAACCTCAACAGCACTGCCAAAATTACAACCACAACAATAGCAACAACAGCAACAACAAGTGCAACAACAATCACACAACGCCTCAACCACAACAACAACAACAACACAACGCTGCCTACGCTGCAATGGCCTTGGAACACAAGTCTCGGCAGCACCTCAACAGCAGTGCCTGCTGCCAGCAATCACCAACATCCCTCAACAACAGCAACAGCCACAGCAACAACAATCAAGAAACGCAGCAGCAATTGCAGCGATGCCAGCCTAGCAACAATTGCTGTGGCGCCAAAAAAGTTACGCGCCGATTTAAGCAACAGCAGCAATCACAACAACAGCAACAATCACAACAGCAACAGCAGCAGCGATAAAAGACTGAAAGCCGCCGCCTTGGAGGAGTCGCAAACAAAAATCACAGGCTTCTTCAAGTCACAAATGAAGGCAACAACACCAACAGCAACAGGCACAGCGGCAGCAGTAGCTGGCAAATTGTCGCCGTCGCCAGCAGCAGCAGCAATTGCTGCAATTGCAACGCCCAACACGCTGACAATGAGCACGCCAGCAACAACAGCCTCGCTTAACAAATACTTTAATATACTTTCGCAGCTCAACGAGCAGAAGCAGCAACAGCAGCAGCAGCAACAGCAGCAGCAGTTACTCTCGCAACAGCAACAGCAACAGTTGCCGCCTAAGCCAACACCGACAGCAACGGTTGCTGCTGCAACATTGCCTGTGCCAGCGCTAAAGAAAATCGAACGCAGCAGCAAACAACCCGCGAAAATTGCTCAAGTTGCGCCAAATTTACGCAAAACGCCCAGCAGCAACAGCAATAACAACAGTAACAGCCACGCCCACAACGCCCACAGCACGTTGCATGCCACAACGGGCAAATCGCCGGCGAAAAAGCATGTTGCAATTGCGCCGCGCACGCCCGAAATGAAGCAGCAGCAACAACAGCAGCAGCATCAGTTGCAGTTGCATGCCTCAAAAACGCTGCTGGCAGCAGCAGCCTATCGCAACAGCAGCAACAACAACAACGGCAACAACAACATTAGCAATAACTGTGCAGCAACAACAACAACTGTTGCTGCCAAGCCCTGCCAGAAGTTGCAACTGGCTGCAACTGCCGCGCCCACGCCGCAAGCAACGCCCACGCCGACACCAACGCCGGCAACGAATCCAACGCTTTATCAGCTGCCCGTGCATCAGTTGCCAAATTTGGTGCATTTGCCACCGCAACTTGCCGCCGCCGCCAACATCATGCAACTGAACAATGTTGCCAAGGCAGCTGTTGCTGCCGCCGCCAGCAACAATGCGGCAGCAGCTGCAGCCTCTGCGCAAGCAGCGCAGGCAGCTGCCGCACAATATTTTCTCAACGGCACCGTTTTCAAGTTGCAACAGGTCACAACGGCAACAACAACGACGGCCACAACGGCAACAGCAGCAGCAGCTGCTGCTGGCAGCAATCCTTTTGGCCTGCTCAGCACCACCAATGAGTTGCAGGAGTTGCTGCTCAAACAGCAGCAACAGCAGCTGCAGTCGCAACAGCAACAGTTGCAACTGCAGCAGCAACAACAGGCGGCGGCTGTCAAAGCAGCAGCGGCAACAACACAAGGCGCAACCAATTTACAGGAGCTGTTTCAGCAACAGATTGCTGCCGCCATAGCAGCACAACAGCAGCAGCAACAATTGCAGTCGCAGCAGCAACAGTTGCAGTCACAGCAGCAACATCAGCAGGTGCAGCAGCAACAGCAGCAGCAGTTTCAACGCTTAGGCGCCGCAGCAGCAGCGCAGCCAGTTTTTATGGCAACACCAGCAGGATTGCTGCTAAATGCGGCCACACTGCCAGCAATGTTGGCTCAGGCAGCGGCAGCAATCGCTGCCAACAGTCAGCAACAGCAGCAGAAAGTTGCTGCTGCAGTTGCGCTGCAACAACAGCAACAGCAGCATCATCATCAGCAGCAGCAACATCATCAGCAGCAACAGTCGCTGCCGGCGCTGCAGCCTTTACCCGCGCTGAGTTCCATATTTGAGCCTGCCACCGAGCAGCAGCAACAGCTGCAGCTGCAGCAGCAACAACTAGCACAACTGCTGCTCACACATCAGCAGCAGCAACAGCAGCAGCAGCAGCAACATCAGCAGGTGCAACAACAACAACAACAATTAATCACTGCCACACAACCACCGCCGCTAACTGCTGCCAACAGCAGCAGCAGCGGCATCAGCAACACTGCCAACAGCAATGCCTCGAATAATTTAAGCAACAACACTGCCCAACAACAACAACAGCAACAGCTACAGCAACAACAGCAACAACAACGTGCCATTATCAAAGGACCACCGCCACTTGTAACCATTTCCTCCTCATCCTCAGCCTCATCCGCAGCAGCAGTCGCCTCCTCCTTGTCCTCCGGCTGCTCCTCCTCCGCCCCGCACAGCACAGCAGCAACAAAGACGCGACAATTGCCGGCTGCTTTGGCCAAGCCCTATCAAAAGCGCGCCCCACAGCAACAGTTGCACCAACAACAGCAGCAACAATCGCTGAGCAAAGCGAAATTTGCTGCAATCGCCACGCCCACAACGCCGCCACCGTTGGTGCCGACGAGTACAGCAACTGTTGCTGGCAAAGAGTTGCAGCAGTTGCGTAAAAATGCCACGCCCACAACAACGCCCACGCCGCCACTGGTGAGCATAGCGCCTGCGAAGCTAACGCCAACACTCAGCATGGCCAAGCAGCAGCAGCTGCAACCGTTGCAGCCACAGCAGCAGTTGACAACAGCAACAGTTGCCAAGATCTCAAGCAGCGCGGATCTGTTCGATCTGGTGAAGAACTCAAATGGGGCCATCAGCATTGTTGGCAAGGCAACAGCAACAGCAACAACAACAGCTTCTGTTGCTGGACAATTGACACCGTTGCCGTTCAGTTCGCCGAGCAGCAACAGTTGCAACAGCATTGGCAACAGCAACAATTGCGCCTCGCCCGCTTTCTCCACGCACTCGTCGAGCACTTTGTCCGCCTTTGGCAAGTCGCTCATCAGCATCAAGTCGGAGCCGATGGAGGATTCCATGACGATGACAATGACAATGGCAACGACGCCGCACTCCAGCACACCCCTCTCCAACAACAGCAGCAACAGCAGCAGCAACATGAAACCAACAACCAGTTTTGCTGGCCAGTTGCCGATGGCGAGGAGAGCCGCAGGTGAATCCTTGAAGCATGAATTGCTCGCCGAGTGCAATTCGAATTGCAGCAGCAGCTACAACAGCAGCAGCAATTCGGTTAGCAGTGCTGCCGATCTCTCGCTGGAGGCATCCACGCCGGCATCGTTAAGCAGCATCAGCAGCAACAGTTGCAGCAACAGCAACAGCAACATACGCATGCCACAGCTATTATCCTCATCGTCGTCATCGCCGGCGGGGCATGCCAGTCAGCAGGATATGCTCAGCGAGCTGGTCACCTCGTCGTGCAACTCGAGTGCCACAGATTGCTCGCAGGCAGCCACATCACTGCCGCCCATTGCAATTGTTGGTGGCACACCAGTAGCAGTAGCAGCAGCAGCAGTTGATACAGCTTCTTCCGCTGTTTCCGCAACTGCTGCTGTTGCTGTTGCCACAACTGTTGGGGCAGCAACAATTGCCAGCAGTGGCAGCAGCAACTATGACGAGGAGGATGACATGAAATCGGTGGCCTCCTCATCGGAGACAGCTGCCACGCACAAGCGTCTAACACCCGAGTCCGGAATTGGCGGCAGTCTCAGCAACAGCGAAAGCAGCAACTCAATTGCAGATGCCATGTAAATAACAACAATAGCAGCAACAGCAACTGCAACAGTTATTTATTAATTTATTTCGTATTCTTTTTGCAGCTCCACAAAATCGATTTGTCCGCCTGCCTCGGCGAGCAGCAACAGTTGCAATGCCTCCTCGGACAGCAATTTGCCGTCACCCGCCTCGCCAACCAGCAGCAGCAACGATGATTGCTCCGGTTCCGGTTCAGGCGCCGGTTCATCGCCACATCATTTGATCCTGTTGAGTGCCACACCCAGTCCGAGCAGCACCAACACAATTGTGGATACCACAATCGATGTTGCCACACTGCCCAAATGCGCCATTTCCCCGATACTCTCACAGCCGAAAACGATCCGGTTTCCGGCTGGCGCCGGAGCGGGAGCGAAGGGCGCCAAGCGGCACGATGGCGTCTGCTATTGGGATAAGTGCAACAAGAAGCACGAGAGCAACTCGAAGCTGTTGGATCACATGCAGACGCATCACGTGAACACGCAAACGGGTCCGTTTGCCTGCCTCTGGGTTGGCTGCAAGGTGTACAACAAGGAGTCCTGCTCCCGTCGCTGGCTCGAGCGGCACGTCCTCTCCCACGGCGGCTCCAAGCAGTTCAAGTGCATCGTCGAGGGCTGCGGTCTGCGCTTTGGCTCACAGGTAAGCAATATTTATAATTTACCAACAATGGCAACTAATTTGTGTGTTGTTCTTTCTGTCGCAGTTGGCACTGCAGAAGCACGTGAACAATCACTTCAATGCCACTGACAATGCCAAGGAGAGCACCAGCAAACGCACCTCGGATCCACCGGTGCCCAAACAGCTGCGCAAGAATGGCAAGAAGCTGCGATATCGTCGACAACCCTTCTCAGGTGAGCGCAAGCATCAATTGGACAGGATATTAGTCGGTATTATTAGGAGTGAAAGAACAGCCTTGGGATACTTTCCGGACAGGACTCTGTAGACTAAGAACTCGCCTAAGTAAGCTGGGTACATTTATTGTAGCGAACGGTGCAGGTTTTGTGAAGCAGAAGAGGAATCTTCGATGCACATCCTAGCAGAATGTGTCGCCTTAGCTAGAAGAAGACGTGGCATCCTAGGGATGCATGTTGTGAATTTCAGAGACATGGAAGACCTCAACAAAGATCTCCACATTCGTGCAGAAACTGGGGCTGATTGAAAATAGGCCATAGGCTCAGAAGGGGGCGCAATACATGGAGTAGGTTGTAGTAGAGAGAGAGAGAATGAGAGAGACCATGTTCTCAGCTCAGCTCATCTTCAACACTTTAATCTTGGATGGATCTCTTGTAAATGAGTTACAAAATTCGTTAGCATAAAATGGAATCTGAGCAAAAATAATTTCAGTTAATTTGCACGTGCGGTCTTAATTGGATTACCAATAAATGTACTTAACCAGTTATTGTAAAGAATAGGAAATCTTCCCTCTGATTGCTCATCTTATACAGCATATAAATTCCACATAATGAGTGACTTGCCACTGAGCTATGTGAAATCTAAAGTTGATAGCAGTCGAGAGAGCAGTTTTCATTACTCTTTGCTGAATTTAAGCAGCAACAGACAGGATTTCTTCCCAGAATCATACGCATTTCATCAAAGACGATGTCATTTATAATTGTTCTGTATTTCTGTTTGCAGCTCGCATGTTTGATTTCTTCGATACGGGGATTATGGAGGGACTGCAGCATCGTCTGCGCCAGATAAGCACGCTGACCAACGGAGCCCAGGCGATAACTTTTCAGGGTCAGTGTGTGATGCGACGGCGCAACAGTCAAGGAGCCATCGAGTGCTTCGTGCGCTGGTCGCCACGTGAGATGTAAGTGGAGCGGAGTAGATATTAAATATGAGCTTAAAACTATTAATCAATTGCTAATCAAATCCATTCTTTAGCATCTCTGATGAGTGGCTGCCGGAGTGCTCGAACCGGACGCGGCAACACATAAAGGTGTTGCACATCAAGCACATGCGACCCGCGGAGAAGACGCGCATCGACAGCCTGCTGAGCACCGCTTATAGATTGCGCTACGATGCCCAACTCTTTGCCGACGACTACAATGTCAACGAGCAGCAGCAGCAGCAACAGCAGCTGCTCAGGCAGCAGCAACGGATGGATGCCCAGGAGCAGCTGGGTGGCAGCGATTGTGCTCAGAGCGATGATGAGGCACAGGATGAGGACGACGACGACGACGACGACGACGATGATGCTGATGATGATGATGAGGACGATGAAGATGATGATGATGAAGATGTGGAGGAGGACGACGATGATGATGACGATGACGATGATGGCGTCTCGGGCACAGTTAGTTCAAGCAGCGGCACCGTGTCCAGCTATCAGCAGGTGCTCAGCATTGCCAAGCTGCAAATGCAACAGCGACGCAAACATCCAAGAAAACCGCCCAAAGCAAACACAACAACAGCAACAGCAAGAGGAATAAAGGTGGTGCCAACGGATGCACTGGTGCCCATTTAGAAAAGTATTGACTAAGTAATTAAACACACACATCCTCATAAACACACACACACCCCACACACACACACACCACACACACACCCCACACACACAACCCCCCAAAGGACAAACGAGTAAACAGTGACAAGTAGTTTATAGATTTTTTTAAGGACTCCAACCCACACACACACACACACAACACACGCATCTACTTTAAGGCCATTGTAACATACATTAAATATATATATAAATTTAGTATATATACATATAGAAAGCAGATCGCTTGCAGTTTTTAGACAAAAACAAAAACCCCCCACGAGAAATGTACAGAAAAATCGCTTCAAAATCATCCAAAAAACAAAACGCGTGAACAAATTTTAAGAAAACCTTTTTATTTTTTTTTTTTATTAAATTCGAAATTAAACTTTATTTTGCTGAAGAAATATGCTAGGAATGTAATCCGTAAACTTAATTCGTTTTTAGCATTTATGTTTAGCCTTTATTTTATGTAAATTGTGAACTGTTAACTGCCTAAAGAGAGAAGAGAGAGAAGCAAGTGGAAAGATGAAGATGAAGAAGAACGCCGCAGACAAGACTTGTTTTCAAAATCAAATCCATTTTCATTAAAAACATGTTTTACTTTGTTTTGATTTTTGTTCGCCCCTTTCCCGAAAAAAAAAAAAACAACCTTCCAAAAATCAAACGCACAGCACAGAAAACAACAAAAACAACAACAACAAGAATAAGACTTGAAGCATTTATCGCTAAAATTGTTTATAATTATATAATTATGTACTCAATTCGAACAGCAATGCAAAAAAAAAAAAAACAAAAACCAAACAAAAAAAAAACAGTTTTTAAGTTTTCTAGCCACAGTAAAAATATTTGTAAAGAATATAAACAAATTAATGTAGTCGAAATTTTTGATATAATTATTGTCGTCGTCTAGTTCGATTTTGATTAAATGCTATCTGTAAATATTTATACATAATTAATTAAATAATTTTGCTCTTAGTGCGTTACAATTAAAATTCACATACACAAAACAAAAATCAGCAAAAAACAAAAAAAAAAACAACGTAAGAAATCAAAATAAAAAAAACACAATTTTCACAATTTTTTACTTTTGATATTTTTATTTATTGTTAAATTAATTTATATATTTTATATATATTTGATTTATGACCAAACAACAGTCCAAGGTCAAGTTGAATACAACAATTTGTAGCAGAAACAATAATTAACTATAATTTTTCAAAGCCAATGAATTAAAAAGTGTTTTTATTTGTGTGTAAAGTTTAACAAATTGTATAAAATAAGATTATGCAAGTCGGAGATAATACTTATAAACTATATAGAAGAAAACAACCCTAAAGAGTACTCAACACTGCCAAAGCGAAATGAATACATCAACAACAACAAGAACAACAACAAACGACAACAGTTTAAGAACGACTGATAAATGTATAAATATCAAAAGCAAATTAATTTATATATATATATACACATATATGCATATATATATATATATATATATATATATATCTGTGTGTGTGTGTGTATATAGAGCGACTGCGATCATTCGTAATTCTGATTTCGCACAAAGCTTTTTGTCATACGTTGCAATAACAATAAAAATGCATATAAATTTCACATTAGCATATATTAAATATATATTTACATATATATATAAATATATATATAACTATATATGTATATATGTACATCTGTATTGTAGCTGCGCCTATATTCAAGACTAAGTACTGCTTAGTTAGTTAGTATTCCCTTTTCCCGATCGATTAAGTTCGAGTACGTCAAACTAGTTTTAAGCGTCTAGCTGCAAACTGTATACAAGAAATGAACCATAAAAAACTAGGTATATATATATATATATAATATATAGATGTGAAGATAGCGCCTTCAAGTCTGATCGGCGCATAACATTTATGGCACTGTACTTCCCTAGTACATACATATATATATATGTGTATATATATGTGTATATATTATTCTGTGTGTGTACATATTATGGACGTCTGTTTTTTGATGATAATTGAGATGAAAATGTTGCATTTTGTAAATGTTGTAGGCTATATAACAAATTGAAAGCAATACCTAACAATCGCCTATAAATACTAAATATATATATACTCTATATATGTATATGTTCTGAGTTAAACCAAACACTTTGGATTGCCTAATATAAAAGATTCTTCGATATTTTGTACCGCAACACAAAACGTAATGAGAGAAAATTCAAATAAAATAAAACTACCTCAGATTTTTGCAAGCATAGAACAAAACAAAACAAACAAAAAACAAAAATGAAATACAAAACAAAGAGCATAGGAATTTTTCGAGACAAGTTTTCTAAAGAACATTTAAGATAGAATAAACTATATATATTTGAATATATATGGTTAGCTGTCGTCACATTCAGCCGAACAAGGGAAAGTATACAAAGCAACAACATACAAAAAAAAAAAAAAAAATTAAATAAAAATAATAATACAAAAACAACCAAGAAAACGGAAATACTTTTAAATACGTAGGTTAAAAACTGCATATTTTGCTAATTATAATTATGTAAGCGCAATTCTTAGAATACTTAAGATCCAGTTCTTCTCAACCTTCCTCAATCCTTCCTGTCCGCATTTCATCGAAAAAAGAAAAACAACTTTCTACTTCCAATTGAGAAACCTTTCCGGAAAATTTGCCTTTTACGCTATGCTTAATTTTCGTTTTGTAAATAGTTTATTATGATATACAAGACATATATAAGTAATATCATAATATAAATTACTAATAATGCAAACCGCTTTAATAAATTAAACAAAACAAAGCAAAACAAAAGGGAAAAAAAATGAAAACATTAATGAAGCAAATAATAATAATTAAAATCCATTATAAATTAGCAAAGAAACAAAATGCATACAAAGTATTTCAGAACTTATGAATAATTTTAGAGCTCGCCAAGCAAAAAATAAACAATTGATTTAACATTTACTTTCGTTGCCCAGATCCTGGCCAAAAGCAACAAGCAACAACAACAGTTATCAGCAGCAGCTGCAGCAGCTGTTCGAGATTGTAACTAATGTAATCAAAACGAAAAGAGAACATAAAGAAGATATAAATATATATATATGTATATATATATATATATATTATATATATATTAACTCTACATATACACAACTTAGCATGTACAAGTGGAACAGACAGTAACAGAAAATATATATAATTATATATATATAAGCGCTGATGAAAAGAAATTATATAGAGGCAAGAAATATTGAAAACCACAAAGTGTTTTATTTCGGTTTATTCAAAAGGGTAAGTAGCACAATGTAATTATAGATTTGCATTAAAGGATTTTCAGAATTCAGAGCTCTTGGGTTGTTAGATGACCCATAATCTTGGTATGCAGTTCGATAGGATTCGTCCTTGGGATTTTAACCTTGGAAAATCTGTGAAGATTCGATCGAATAAGAGTCTTGTCCTTGTCATCACTGTACCCCTGAAAGTATGCCCCAAATATTTTGCTCAAGGGAAATTTAGCCAACGCCACAACCTGATGGGTGTACTGGCTATACCAAGCAGCAGGCGCTCACAACCCCAGAACAGGCTGTTAACTCAAATTTCAGCTTTCACTCTCACTCAAAATTCAACCCAACTTTGATTTGCACTCGTTCAGCTGACACCGACAAAAGTATGCAACAAGATTGTCGACTCCTTTTCAGGTAAGTGCAGCTGTAAAATATAATAAGATACTCCCAAAATAAAAGTTGCACATATTAGTATTTTTTTGGAAATTAGAAATTACAATTTATTTCATACAATGTCTGTTGTTGTTGTTTTGCTTTTGATGTTGTTTATCGAATACACAGTTACAGTAGTTGCTCTAAACCCTTTCTCATCGATCGTATTTATATATATATGCATTATGTGTGGATGTTTTACAGTTTTGTTGGCGAATGCAAATAATAAAAATTCGCAACAACAACAACAGCAACGACACGAACACAAAACAATTGCCTTGTTAATTCACAGACGCGTACGTGCCATCAACACCCCCTCCGCCTCACCAACAACAACCCAGCCACCCACTGACAAAGCAATAAAGTGGGAGAGGTGGTGGTGGGAGTGGATGCGGTGTTAACAGCGCATGCAGAGTGTGTGAGACAAGCAAAGCTTTACATATACATACATACACATATTATTGTCAAGTGTTGTAAAGCGCTTGTTTGTTCTACTTCTTCTTCTGCTTCTATTCTCGTGTTGTTGTTGCCGTTGTTGTTGTGGTGAACTAACCGCAAGCATGCTGGCACAAACTGTCAAGCAGAGGCGTGACGGATGGGGTGTGGGGGAGAGGGTTGGACAGAGAGTTGGGAGCAGCCCTGCACAGGTTGGTCACCTCCGCGCTCTCAGCATCACGATTGCATCGGCAGCCAACGGGCAGGGAACTAGTTGCCCCCGCATCCAAGCCAGCCACTCTACGCCTGCCTCCCTTCCACTTCTACGCGCCTCCACATTGTGAGCTGCTTGCTCGGTGTGTTGTATGTGTTGTTGTCTCTGTTGTTCTTATTGTTAACTCTATACACAAATTGTTGTTGTTATTTGCTTAGCATACAAATCGAGTTGTTTTGTTTCGTTTTGGGGTTTTTGCATAACTTCTAATTTGTTGGGATTTTACAATTTTTTTGTTGCATTTTTCATACGTTGACAATTTTGCTTTTGTTGTTGTTTTTGTCTACGCTTTTCGCTTTTTTTTATATTTATAGTTTTTGCTTGCACGACTTTTGTTGCTGTTGTTGTTTGCTGGTTTTGTTTTTATAATTTTGCTACTACATTTTCATGTTAATATTTTATACATAATATATATTTTATATATATATAATATTTGTTTTTCTTTACTATACAATAACAGCGGAAAAATTGTGTTCTTTTTTTTGTTTGTATGTGATTTTTAATTAGGTTTCGATTTTTGTTTTGCTTTCATTACCATATTATTTATCATATTTTCTCATTCTTTTGATGATTTGTATTGTTTCGTAATTTTCATTTTTTTTTTTTTATAACAACTTTTTCATGTTAATATGTATAATTGTTTATCATTTTCTTGTACATACATATATATGTATATATATATATATATATATTGTGTATATATATTATGTATATCAATACCGCGTAATTGTTGTTTTTTGTTTGTATTACAATTTTTTATGTATTTTCTTATCACAAAAAAATCATAATTATATATATATATATAATTTATTATTATTAATTTTTAATATATTATTCTTAGAATTGAACAATAATTAAAAATAAACATAGGACTTAGTTACATTTTGTATGCGTGTGTGTGGTATGTGTGTGTTGGTGTGTTTTGTGTGTGTGTTTATGATTGTATGTAGTTGGTTTGTTGCAGTTGTTGATGAAGTATTGCCAAGTAATTAATTTGTTGTGTCTTTTCCCCACCAACAACCATTTGCCGTTAGCACTGCGCCAGTGTTGCCCTATTTGCGAGTGCAGCGTTTTCATTTTGTTGTTGTTTGTTATTTATTTATTTGTTGTTGTTTGGCCCTTTTCGCTAAATTTGTTTTGTTTGCTTGCTGCACAGCTGTTTGCAAATTTACAATTGTTGTTGGTTGTTTGTTTCTTTACAGTTTGTTAACGAATTTTACATATACACTAAACATTATTTAATAATAATAATGGAAAAAACAAATAACAAAGAGCACACGTTTTGTGGAGCGCAAAAAAATAATAATGATATAGAAAATAAAATGTAAAAAGAGACAAATTTAATATTTGATTACAAACTTTATGAACTTAACTGCAAAATTGATTTTTTTTTATTTTATTTTTTTTGAACGGAAATAATAAATCTAAACTAAACAGAGCACCAGCAATTTAGCAATGTAAAAGAGAATAGAAAAAAAATAAACACTTGTTGTTGTTGTTCGTATTGCACACGCTCGAAAAAGTGCGACGATGTGGCAACAACACTGGCGTCCAACTCATCATCAAATTGCAGTTGATTATAATTGTTATTTGTTTTGTTTTTTTTTTTGCTATATACAAACGGCCACCAGAGTTGCCACCAAGATGCGTTTCTTTTTTTCCTTCCTTTTTAAATATTTGTTGGATGGTTTTTAACTATATATTTGATACACTTTTTACTTGCAGTTGTTGTTGTTGTTGATGTTGATGTTGTTGATTGCTGGGCTGTTTGTCTACTTGTTGTTGTTGGTGTGTGTGTTGTTGTTGTTTGAATTGATTGATTTATTTCGTGTACAGATAGATGGCAACAATCAAACCGTAGAGACCCAACACTTCGGCGAAGATGAGAATCAGGATCATGCCGACGAACAGACGAGGCTGCTGTGCTGTGCCACGAACACCGGCGTCACCAACGATACCGATCGCAAAGCCGGCTGCTAGGCCAGAGAAGCCCACTGACAACCCAGCGCCCAAATGAATGAAACCCCTGATGGATAAGGAATGGGGGTTAATTAATAAATGTTCCACATTAAATATATATCTATATTGTGTCATACTCACTTGTATAAGGAATAAGTTGCGGGCGTTTCCAGTTGGCCGGCAATCAGGACAGCGACGACCAGACCGTAAATGGCAATGATACCCGCCATGACCACAGGAATGATGGATTTCATGATCAGTTCAGGACGCATCACTGACATGGCAGCAATACCGGTACCAGACTTAGCAGTGCCATAGGCGGCGCCGAGTGCTAAAAAGAGGATGCAAATCGTATATAAATATTTGAGTAACATTTATTGAGTAACTTCAGTACAAGGGTCACATTAACTAGACAGCAAAGGCTAAAGGTTAATTTCGCAGACCACTTAAATCGTAGATTTTTCACCAATCACACTAACTAGACAGCAAACCGCAATAAATAATTACCCTTAACAAAGAAGAGAGACTAAAAATAACCTTAAAATTAAAAAAAAAAAAGCATTATATTTTAAAAATTTAAATTTCGCTCAATAACTTGAGCCAAAAACCTTTATTTCAGCTGGGATACTTGGAATAGGTTCACACTGACAGGACAAGGAACTATGGACCAACTTTCGCTATTGCAGCCTTGAGCCTATTTTATGTAACGGTCCTCTCCTCTGGGATCACACATACCTTATATAATTGATCATATTTTCAAGTAAATCCCACACAGCAATACCAACAAACTTTAGCCAAATTCTGTAAACTAACGTAACATTTTAGCAGTCACAGTCACAGTCACAATCACATGACCGACCCACATAACGAAAAAACTGCACACACACAGATACACTTACTGCCTTAATAGTCTATCAGAGAGTTGCTATTTGAGTGGATTTGACTCTCTTTCATATTTGGTTGCCGGCCTGTCGCTGCTCTTATTACGATATTCACTTGATAAGGTCGACTTAATGGGAAGAAGCCAAAGTGCTAAAGTTGTCAAATGGCTAAATTAATGTACAATACAATTCAGCATGTACACTACAAATAAAGATATATATATATATATATATATATATATATATGTTTGCAGCACGCGCATTGAATATTGAAATATAAAACCAGTTTCATATGACGGTCAATGGTATTTGTTAAATGAATGTTCAAAACAGCTAATTGCGCGTGTGTTTGTGTGTGTTTGTTGAGTGGAGCGGTATTAAATCGAATTTATACACGCATATTCATACATTCAAAAAATACTGGTAGCTTAAAAGAAGAGAAGAGAGAAAGAGAAACAGCAACCAAAATAAACGCACATCTGTGTGAATAAAAGATAAGTGCGATTGTGTGCGTTTGTGTGTGTCTCGAATTCAGAGTTAACGTTAATGCTGCGACGGCTGAGAGTGAGTAAGAGAGAAAGAGAGAGAGCTACTACAGTCGCTGCCTGCGTTTAAATGTCATGTGATTTATGTTTTTGATTATTGCTAATTAGCTGTATTTTTCACTCAGATTGATTTTCTACCGGTGCGAATTAAACGAAGGGCTCTCGCTAAAATACATATTGATTTAAAATATATTAATTTTTCTAGGAAGCTCTGCTTAAATAAGAAGGCCAGAAAACTGCAGTTTTTTTTTATCATAAATGTACATACGTCATTCATGGCCACGTAAGCAGCATAGAAACCGGAATTTACTTGCTATTAATTTTATTATTTATTCTCCTTTGCTCGCTAATAAAAAATAAAAAATTCATCTACGGTTGTCGCTATCGAAAAGCTGAGCAAACACATTGAAAACTTGTCGTCGTCGATTTTGCTTTCCTAATCGAAACCCAGTTAAAATAGTCATCGCCTCTCGGGGGACTTTTCCAAACATGTTTAGAAAATATTTATAAATGTGTGTGTATGTGCTCAAATAAAACTCAATGTACATTCAATAGCAATTATTAAAAAATCGTTGAGTAAATTGAGAAAGAGAGAGAAACATGTTAGAGTTGTGTGAATTGATCTCAGGCAAATTATTTAATTTTGTAAATAAGTTGAAATGCTTCTCCTAACCAACGCTATTAGCACCATATACACATTCAGATAACAAAAATTTTATCAAAATACGTCAGTTTTCTTTTTCAAAAATGAACATGTTATTTAACAGCTGATCGAAAATTCTATATGCCTATTTAATTTGGACGCTGACTGTAAAGGACTGCCACTGCTGCACCGCATTTTAAACGTGCAAATTTCCATTTGTTATTAATAAATATGTATTTGGCGACGGCGGTGGTTCACTTTAACTGCTCATCGAGTGATAGACGCATGGCAGACGCTGGCGTGGGCGCTCCGCTAAAAACACAATATACAATACACAAAAACAGCTACTAGCAGCTAGCTAGAGAAGAGGAAGCAAGGCGAGCCATAGAAACAAAAACAAACAAGCAGCAAAGCACCCAGCACATTTTTAGATAAATATAAATGTGAAGAATATGTGAAAGTAGCAAGAAACAAATAAAAATATATGTATGTATTTGTGTGTGCGTGTGTGTGGACACCAACAATTAAAGCGTCACATTTGAGCGCGCATATGGAAGAATCCCAAACAGCAATCTTTAAGCAAGAGAGCAACAGAGAGAGAGAGCGGAGAGTAGAAGCAGCTTATCAGAAAGTGCTCAATGAGAAAAGAAATGCTCGATCTCGATGCTGCTGTTTCTCTCATTGCAATTGTCGCTGCTGTTATTGTTGGTGACAAGTGAAATTGGAATGCACAAGCACAAAAAGATAAAGAATAGAAACATAACATTATTGGTACATTGTTTTAAAGTATCTTAATTGTTCTCGAAAAGATATTTTAGCTTTTAGCTGTAAGTTTCTACGCACACACACACATAGATCAGTAAGATTGCAGATTATTTCGATTACAAATTCAGTTAGTTTTTTCATGCGTAATCCGAGTTCGATTAGATAATTTGCCAGCAGACAGGATGTGCGCACATGCACTTAAGTAGATAAACATATATGTTTACGTAGATTAATCATATTAATTCACAGTTATTGTTAATTAATTGTAGTGCAAGCAGCAGATAAAAGGCATTCACACACACGCACATATTGATATTTTGCCCTACCACGTTTTCGCTGCTTCCCTATTTTTTGCTCTCTCTCTCAGATAAAAACAGGGTCGTCATTTACAACAGCGCTAAAAAACTCAAGCAGCTGCTGCTACTGCTTTTGAAGCCCATGGAAATTTTTTGCATTTTTTTTTTAGAGGCAGTCGAAAATAAACATAAGATGCAGCAGCACGTGACATTTAGAGCGTATAACTTTTTACATAATTAACACAAACACAAATAAGATACATACAGGTGTAAATGTGTGTGTACCCTTTTTACTATCATATTTGAAATATCTATATATATATATATATATATATATATGTAAATATGTAAATGTATCTACTACTATTTTGAGACTGCGATTGCGCAGGCAACAAGCAGCATGTGGGTGTAAATTGATGTGTGAGTGTGAGTGAATGTGTGTGTCTGTATGTCAGGCAGGCGTCTTGTGAAGGATATCTGAAACAGTAGGCAGCACTGATAAAACAAAAATAGAAAGAGATGAAAAAAAGAGCACACAAAGCACAAAGCAACGCCCATTGTGCGGCGATATTAACAGTCAATGAGTCAGCCAGAAATCAGTAACAGCATTTTTAACTGCAATGCGAACCAATTCAAGGCTTGAGCGGTAGCTTTACTTGCTCTCACTCTCCCGCTCTCTCTCTGTTGATCATGTGATCGTGTGAGCGGAATACCAAGCAGCAGAGCGTTGCCAGACATCGGTCGTCAGTCATTACATGAAAATATATGCTGACAATAAGTTTTTTTTTTCTCCTGTCAGTTGGTAATTGATTGAAACGGTTCTGTAGCCAGCGGCTTAAAATTAATTATGTTGTTGACTTTAATTACATAAGAGACGACGGCGACGGGT
Organism: Drosophila picticornis; assembly: GCA_035043845.1. Lineage (NCBI taxonomy): Eukaryota > Metazoa > Arthropoda > Insecta > Diptera > Drosophilidae > Drosophila > Drosophila picticornis. The sequence goes on along the minus strand of JAWNMR010000493.1, from coordinate 4,816,682 downwards.
GCGATATCATTGTTGCCATGTCAACAAGAAGAAGAGACTTCTTAGCGCTATCTACAAAATGTATTTTTATTTAGCACTCTACGCTAATAAGCAAAGTAAATATTAAAGCCGAGCAAACTTTGCGTTGTTGTAGAAAATCACAAGACTATGTATTTGATGCATGACATAATAATTATGGCATTGATTTGTGTGTTTGTGGTTTGTTAATAAAAAAAAAAAAATAAGACTATTTAAAGTGTTTTGGCCCTTTTACTTCCCTTTTCATCTCGCTCCTTTTATTCGTGTTTAAACATTTAGCATTTAGCATTGAGAAGCGCGTGCTACTTTTTGAATTCTTGATGTGCTTGCTTTCTTTACTTCGTTCTCGGCGTTTCTCTTATCTTATCATACACGAGCTATATTGGTAAATACGCCAGTGCCACTTTATCAGCTAAGGTAAGTAGTATAAAATGTGAATGATAAGCTATATTTGTGAGAGGCATGTGATGCCTCTAATTTGCCTTGGGTGGATTCAATTGATCATGCAAGACTGATGAGGTAAAAAACAAAATAAAAAGTGGCATGTGATTACGATTATAATGTGATTACTACAGGTGATTGAGAAACATGACAAACCATTCAATTTATCATGGGTTTGTACACACAATTCTTGTGATCAGTTAACAATAGGCATCCAAATAAAAATGAATGCACGTGATAGTGCACTTAACACCCTTATCATCATCATCTATTTACTGGCTATATATAATTAAACAGTTATTGCACTCGGAAGCCCCACACATTCTCCATTCTACATTCTCGTACTGAGTGCAAGATAAACTAAGTAGAAAAAAATACTTCAGTATGGCAACACCGAAAAGTTGGTCTTGTGACTGTGTGAGAAAAGGAAAGCGAGCTTCTCGTCATAAACTTCACATACAAAAAAAAAAAACCGTAACTCTGCGCTCACACTCATGCAATATGAGTACAATGACAATGGCAGGCACGAGAGCGTGCGCAACTCAGAGAGAAAGATTCTCTCTCTCGCTTCCTCTCTTTCTGTACACCGCTCTTGCCTTTTATCTGCCGCTCACTTGCTGAGCGTATATATGTGTGTGTATGAGTAATGCCGTTTTTAGCATGTCGAATGAAAAAAATGCAGCAAATTTCTAATTTCGATGCTGCCATTTTTGTGTTGTTAGCAAATAAAAACAATTAAATGCGCAGTGTTTATCTCAAAATTCAAAATAATTGAATATTTTTTTTATGTAATAAGGCTGGGCTGCGGCTGCTATTAACTATTCTATTCTGGTTAAAACATGATTTTTGCTCGTCACGCGCATTTCAAATTGGACTCTAACTCAACACACAACACATGCACACGTAATCGTGTTGTGTGTGTGACTGACTGCTCTGAGTGTATTGAATTTTTTTATACACTGCCTGCCGCCACCTACAAACGTGCCTACATATATTTTTTTTTTATTTTTTGCCTTGCTGTCGAAAGAGGTGCTTCCTCTTTTTCCTTTTCTTCTAGCATTTACGCCACAAATTGTTCGATTTTTCTACGCATGCAGCGCTGCGTGGAGTTTGATTTCTTTTTTTTTTTTGTTGGTTATGGGGGGAAAATAAGTTTAACTCACCTGAGAAGATAATGGCGGACGCAGCGCCCATAACACCGAAGAAGGGGCCATAGATGGGGTTTTCGGGACTCAGTTGCTCTGTAGACGACATTTTGCTTTGTTTTTTTTTGTGTTTTTAGGCTACAATAACAAAATGTAAATTAAAATCTTTTTTTCTTTTTTTGGTTTATTGCACTTTTAATTTATTTAATGTTATGGATCGGCGCGTTTTAATATGCTTTGCAAGTGTAATAGAGGGTAAAACAAAGTATTTTTATTACATATACAATATATATATATGTGTATAAAATATTTTTGTTGCGCTGCTTTTCGAACCACGATGCTGCTGCGACGACGTACGATTTGTGAGTGAGCGACGCGTTGCGAGAGTGCGAGCGAGAGACCGAGAGAGAGTAAAATACATTCGCCGCTGCTCGCCGTCTCACACAATTATTGAATTTTATCTCGAGAGAGCCCTTATCTAAGTATTTGTGTGTGTAAGTATTGTTCCTATGTATGTGTGTATGAGCGCATGACGGAATAAGCTCACATAAAAAAAGTCCAATTGGCAATGACAACGCTCTGGAAAATTACACACACACACATAGTCACATGCACACACTCACATGAGTTATTTAAAACTTCGTTTTTCGAACACAATTGTCAAGATTTGCGCGTTTTTTTTTAATTCATTGTAATACTGACTCAATTTTGCAGCAATTTTTACGCTCACCGCGCACACTCTCTCTCTTACACACACACACACGCATACACCATTACTCGTTCATTGTCATCGTGCTTGCATGTGTATGTATGTGTGTGTCGTGGCAGAAAATACTAATCTTCGTACGATTTTTGCTTGTTTTTTCTATTTTCTTGCTAGTTACTTTTATATAGGTTGCGATTAGTCGCAGCAGCATTGTTGTTGTAATTAATTCATTTAGGATTGCGCCTCATATGACTTGATTGTGTAGTTAGTTTTCTCACTCACGTGATTAGAATTCTAATTTAAAGCAACTCGCTTCTGTGGCTGGCCTTTCGGGTTTATTGCTGGCTGCTGCTGCTCTGCTGGGCGACTAAAGCACGCTGATTTTTGATACGGCACTGAACTCCTACGCTGCGTTTGCGTTTGCTTTTATAAACTTAAGTCACGGGGGCGGATTTGCAGCAGTGCTACTTCTTGTCTTGCTATCGATATTTTTCTGACGTTTTACAGCACTACATTAACGACTATCAAGGCACGTTTGTGATTTTGGTTGGTATTTTTTTTGGGGTTTTGATATTTGGTGCTTTTGTTGGTATTTGTATTCTAAATATTTGTAATTTGAATATAATCAGTGTTCATTTAGTATTTTTCTAAAGCTTTCGATAACAGTGTGTTCATATTGATGAGCAGCATGCGTGGATCCTCAGCGAGACCGGCGCCAACCATCGCATTGGCAAACAGCTGCTTTGTGATGAGCAAGGCCAATTCGGGTTCGCTCGTGCGCAGGGAATGCAGCTTCTTGATGATGGGATGTCTACAATAGAAAGATAAACCCATAAGAATTATGATATAAATAATAAATATTTAAGCTATGCTTAATGTTTGATTTAGTTTAAAAAGAGTATCACAGAAGCTCGGGGATTAATCGTAATCTAAGCTTGTAGCAAACTTTAGTTTAGTGTGTTTTTTTAAAGAAAGTAGGAACCAATAAAAATTTGACACTTATATATTACGTATATTACTGAATAAACCTGTCTCAACGTGCCAACTGGTGCCTTCAGCTAGGATTTGGCACATATAATATAATATATTAATATAATAATATAACATATAATAAAAAGTAGACGATTTACTCACTTTGGATTGATTTCCAGTTCCGGTTGCAGCAGCGCAAAACGATTCTCTTCCGGCAACTGATGGCTTTGAGTGCGTATGAAATGACGAGCGGCTGCCATTTCCTCCACGGTGATGACACAGGGATGAGTGTCCAGGCGCGAAGTGACCTTTACCTTAGCCACCTGACCCTTGAGCTGATCCTGCAGCCAGGGTATCAGGCTATCCAGCTCACTGCTCAACAGACTACCCTCGCCATAGTCCTGGAGAGCTGCCGGATCCTGTGACTGATTGCGCATCTCCTTCTCTACGGAGACGAGTTTCTTGCTCTTGAACTGTCCCAGCTGCATTAGGACAAGTTCATCATATGGCTCATAGCAGAAGAGAACTAACTCATTGCGCTTCTTCAGGCTCTCGTAGTATGGCGAGGATTCGGCGAGTACACGATTCGGTGCCGCCAGATAGTAGATATCCTTCTGGTCGGCGCTAACCGATGTGTAGTAGTCATCCAAGGAGATGCGTTCCGTTTCCGATTTGGATGACTCGAAGCGCAACAGCTTGGAAATTTCCTCTTTCTCGGCGCTGTCCGTGGAGGTGACGATGCCCTCCTTGAGAAACAGGCCATAATCCCGATAGAATGCCGCATATTCCTCGGGCTGTTTCTTGGCACGCTCCTGCAGGAAGCGAATCACACGACTCGTAATCACACTCGACAATTTTCGGATCAAGCTATTATTCTGCAACAGCTCACGGCTGAGATTCAAGGGAATATCCTCGGAGTCCACAACACCCTTGACAAATCTCAGCCACTTGGGCAACAAATTCTCCGTCTTCGACTGGATGAGCACCTTGCGCGTGTAGAGTGCGACTCCGGTGCTGCCATCCCGCGACATCTCGAAGAGTCCTGGCTTACCCTCCGGGAAATAGAGGAGGGCATGAATGCTCAACGGAACATCTGCATTGTAGTGCAACGTGAAGCGAGGCGCATCGAAACTGTTGCTGATAAAACGATAGAAGTCATTGTGCTGCTCCTTGCTAATGCTCTGGGGATCCATTAGCCACAGTGGCTTTATCTCATTCGCCTGCTTCCCGTTCAGCAAAATGGGGGAGCCAACAAAATTGCTGTATTTCTTGATTACCGCCTGGATTCGATCTTCATCCGCATACTCACGGCAATCGGTCTTCAGATGCAGCGCAATCTTGGTGCCGTGCTCCACATCGGGCACTTCCTCAATCAAGTACGAGCCGCTGCCATCTGTGGACCAGCGCAGCCCGGGCGCATCAGGAGTCGAGGCACGCGTGTAGACCTCAACCCGCTGGGCAACGATAAACGAGGAATAAAACCCAACACCAAACTGACCAATTATATTGGAACTGGTCTGAGCTGCTTGCTGGTTCTGCTTCAGTTCCTCGAGAAACTTTTTGGAGCCGCTGCGAGCAATGGTGCCCAGGTTGTTGACTAGTTCCTCGCGTGTCATTCCAATGCCCGTGTCCTGTATAATCAACTGCATCAACGGTTTATCCGTTGTAATTCTAATCTCTAACGGACGGTCCTTCGCAGCCAGCTCGCCCCCGGTCGTGCTCAGCGCTGTGTAGCGAAACTTCTCCAGTGCATCGCTGGCATTCGAGATGAGCTCACGGACAAAGACTTCATGATCTGAGTACAAGGAACGTGCCACAATATCGAGTAATTGTCGTGTTTCTGCCTGAAATTCATGTCTATCACCGCTCGGCGATTCCTGAGCAGCAGTCGTCAAGCCACGTTGTGGCAGCACTGCAATGGAATAACAAGGATTAAGTACGTTTTTACTCGTGCACTGCAATCAACTTACCTGTGGGCAGCTTTTGGAATTGTTGATTGTTCAGCGCCCAACTTCCGACGCGATTAACTTGTCGGCTGAGGCGACTCAATTGACGGGCCTTGAGCAGCACACCAAATGCACGCAGCGACATCTTTTCGCTTATTTTATTATTTTATTTATTATTGTCCACACAAAATTTACTAAAATTACGTTGATGTCTAAACAAAAGTTGAAATACAAGTGTTATTTAACTTGACGAGGAGCGCACATGTGTTCGATTACCGATAAGCGAGTGTAATCGATGTTTTCTTTTTATTACGTAATTTACAGCACTGTTTTGAGTGTGTGCAGCTAAATATATTTTTTGTTAACTTTAAACAAATATTAAAACAGATAATATACTACTGTTTGGAATGAGCATATGTATTTGTTTTTATATTTGACTTAAATTTAAATTTAGAGTAGTAATGAAATTGTTATCCAGCGCTTGCTTGACATACTTGTGCTTTTAAGCTTCTATTTATTTGCTATTTTCCATTGTTAATAAAATATATTTACTAAGCTATTTACAAAAATGGTATTTAATAAATATTCGTCAAGTTACATATAGGTGTCATCTTATCAGTCACATATTAACAATCAATTAACATTTGACCCCAACTAACAACCTCATAATCTCTTATCAGTAATTTGGATTTTTGCTTGCAACAAGCATAGCTTGAAATATTTGCCATTAGTTTGTGTTGTGCTTTGCTGAAAACTAGACGGGCAAATTTTTAATTTAGTTAAATAATCTTAATGCATAATTGAAATGTATCGTTTTAATATATTTGCAATAATTTTAATCATCTCAATGGTTTTTCTAGATGCCTCAACAAACCCAACTGAAGAACTCATTGATGAACAGGTAAACAGATTATTTTAACTAAAAATATATGACTTTAAGTCAGATATTGCAGGAAGAGGTATGTGCATCGTATTGCTTAAAGATATTCCTGTGGAACACAGTGAATATGAACAATAAAATTGAGGCCTGCGATAAAAAGAGTATGCAAATGTCTGTTCTACAAAATCAATTGGTTGTCCTAAAATTAAAGGAAACAATGTACGAAAAGACAATCAAAGAAAAAGAAGCGCAGTGTTCAAGTCAAGAAAAACTTAACGAAGATGTCGCCTCCATAAGAGTCAAGCTAGAAAACATGACGGAAAACAAGCAACTTGAGGACATTCTAAAACAATTAGAGAATTCTCGAGCCATAATTGAAGAGAAGAATGAACAGATAAGATCACTAAAGACAAAATTACAGATCAATGAATTTTTACTGGGCACTTGTAAGTCGAATATCACTTTAAGTCCGGCAGCACTTTTAAGACAAGAAATGAGCATGCTGGAAACGAGTTGCTCACGTATTGAAAACACAACGGAAATTTGGAAAATTCAAGTACCAGGCATGGAACCTTTTCGGGTGCGTTGCGACGGAAATATTGCTGGTCCCGGTTGGACCGTTATTCAGCGACGTGTCGATGGCTCTGTGGACTTTAATCGAAGCTGGGATGAATATCGAACGGGTTTTGGAGATCTTGATGGGAACTTTTTCGTTGGCTTGGAGAAACTGTATCGCATGACAATTTTCCAGCCACACGAACTGTTTGTCTATCTTCAGAATTTTGATAATGAAATTCGCTATGCTCAATACAGCAGTTTTAGTATCGGCAGCGAAGAAGATGCTTACGAACTGAAAGATTTGGGTGAATTCGCTGGTGATGCTGGCGATGCTTTAAAGATGAATTTGAACATGAAATTCACCACATTCGATCGGGATAATGATAAACGCGGTTTCGACAACTGCTCAATTGAGCGCCAGGGCGGTTGGTGGTTTAATCAGTGTGCAAGATCGTAAGTACGAAAAAGACTTAAGAGATTTTAGAAAGGTGTATATAAATGTGTATTTATTAAGGAATTTGAATGGGCGTTACTTTGAGAGAGAGTTGGACAAGTGGGAAGGCATTTGGTGGTGGAATTGGCAGGAAACGCGCACACTTCAATCGGTTCAAATGCTTATTAGACCAATAAGTCAAAAATAAAAACGAATAAACACAATTTTTAATACTTTAAACACGAGTGAATTTTAAAACTTTATACATTTATACGATATATCGATGATTTACCCATAGCGATAGTCGATACTATATAGCACGAAGACATCTAATGCGATATACCGATAGTCTTTTTTCGTATTGAGTTACAACCCTGGAACTGGAAGCGCGTCGTCTTCGCGCTGTAGTTGTATTTATTGTTGAGTTTTCTTCTTTTTAACTACTATAAGTGATTGTGTGTCCGCCGCAGTATTAAGTGAATATAATGTACCATTCGTGTGGCCTTTGGATATAAATACGTATATAGAATGACATCGATTGATAGCGTACGCGTACTGCTCCAATCGCTGCCAGCAGCATCGCCTGCTGTCGGCAACAACAACAGCAACAACAACAGCAGCGGCAACAACAACAACTGCAACAGCGCATCTCAGAATGAGTTGACGCCGGCAAAACTCGGCGCTGCTGCGACGCCGTTGCGCGCGAGAAATTCGCAACTGCAACTGCAACAACAGGCGCAGCAGCATCAGCAACAACTGTTTTTTGGCACGCCCGAAAAGTCAACGCTAGATGGCAAAGAACTCAGTCCGCCGGATGAATTCTGGCGTGATTTGCACCAGTTTCACGAGCGACGCGGGTCAGTAATTGCCACTAAATTCCTGCCAGTGTACTCACATTTCATTTTATTCACAGCACGCCGCTCACGCAGGCGGCCAAGATCAGTGGGCAGCATGTGGATTTGTATCGACTGTACCAGGAGGTCACCGAACGGGGTGGCTTCAACAAGGTCAACGTGCGCGACGAGTGGGACGAGGTGTACAGCGCGCTGGACACGCTGCGCGATCGGTGTGTCAACGGCACCGCCGGCATTAAGCATATCTATCGACGCTATCTGGATAAATATGAACGTCTCAATTTTCTCGGCGAGGATCCGGATAAATTGGAGGCTTTGGAGGCGGCCATTGAGTGTGCCGATTTGGGCGTCAGTGCGAGTCGTTCACGTTCACGTCTTGTGATGGGAACCGGCAGCGGTTTGATTGGCAGTGGCCTCAATGTCAGTGGCATGGGCAGCTTATTTGGTTCGGCGCATTCCACACTGACAGCGGTGCCCATGTCGTACAATCAGCGCCAGCATATGGTGAATGCGGATCGCCGGCGACAGTACAAGATGTCCACACAGCTGCACAAGCACAGCAGCTACGAGAAGTTGCTGCTATCGCTAATCTCCCCACTGCCCAATGAGCAGGATTTCGCGATCAATGTGTGCACGCTGATGGCGAATGAGCCACGTCCAACGCTGCAGTTGACGGAGTGTCCGAAGTTGTTGGATGTGTTGTTGGCGCATCTGGGTGTCTATGCGGATTACACAATGCGACAACTCTTTCAGCATGGTCACAACACTGCTGGCGTCCAGGTGCGAAGCAAATCGAAGCTGAACTTTTGGCGGGATTTGCTCTACGATAAGCCACAAATCCTGGATCTCTATACGGATGAACAGGCCTGGCTGGACAATGGACTGATTAGCAAGGAGACCAATGCCATCGACAATGACGATGATGATTATTTTCTTCAGTCGGATCTAGATTTCGAATGGGACTTTTTGCATTTGCGTCGCAGTCACGGCACCGACGAACGCATTGGTCAGCGTGTCCTCCAAATTGTACAGCTGGTGCGCAGCCTGAGTTTCCATCAGGAGAACGTATCGCTACTCGCCTCGAATCGCACACTCTGGCGCTATCTGGTGATGGGCGCCAATGTCCGTTGGAGTAAGTTATCCAAATGATTATTAAATCTGTTTGTAATATTTTCAATGTATGTTTTTAACACACATTGCTTGCTTTCAGGCAACATTCACATTCAGGCACTGGAGACGGCTGGCAATTTGGCGCAGCAGTTTGAGCTGCTGGATCCCGCCACGGATGAGCTGTCGCGCAATCTGCTGGCCACGCTGTGTGAGGGCGTCGACTCGAATGATCGGGCTGTGATCATCAGCTGCCTGGAGATACTCTATAAGCTGTGCGGACGCGAGGGCAATGCTCAGCATATTAATCGCTGTCTCGGCTTGGATTTCTATCAGCGTGTTATGCTGCTGCTTTCGCTGACGGACGTTATGCTGCTCATCTTTACGCTGGAGGCGATCTATGCGCTGAGCGCACTCGGTGCACGTCCCTGCTCCATGCTGATGCAGGTGCGTGGTCTGCTCGATCAACTGGTCGCCCTTTTGACGGTGGAGGCGCAATCTTATGGCGCCGCCGGTTGCATATTGATGCGCGTCGTGGAGGTGGTGCCGGGCAACATGGTGTCCACACTGCACCAGCAGCAGCAGCAGACGACTCAGGGCAATCAAATGACGCAACTGGCTACGGTTAAGCAGACGCCGCAGCAGCAGCAGCCGGCATTAGTTGCTGCACTGCCGCCGATGCCGACGCAGGTGCAAGTGTTGCCGCCACAAATGGAGCCGGTTGTTTTGCCTACGCCTGCAATAGTTCATGTTCCAGCTGTAGCGCCTGCTCCTGCTCCAGCTCCAGCTTCAGCTCCCGCTACAGCGCCTGTTGTTGCGGTGCCTGTTGCGCTGCCCCTGCCAATGGCCATGCCCAGTTTGCCGCAGGTGCAACTCCCACCGATGCCCAGTTTGCCGCAGGTGCAGCTGCCCCCAGTGCCAACATCCGCGCCAGTGCCGCTGCCCGTTGCGCCCTCAGCACCGCAGAGTTTCACGCACGAAGACGAAACGTATGCGTTGGCTTGGCTGGGCGCCACCTACGAACGTGCCGGCCAAGGACACGAGCATCGTGTGGAGCAACAAGAGCTGTACACCATTTATCTATCGCATTGTCAGAAGGCGGGCAAGCATTCGGTGGTTAATCGCATGCAGTTTCCACGGCTCGTCCGGCTCATCTTCAATCCGAGCGTGGGTCCGGCCATTGTGCGTCAGTTGGATGGCACCGATCTGCCTGGCACACACTACGTGGGCATCCGGATGCGCGCCCAGCCGTTGCCCATGCAGCAACACAAGCAACAGCAGCAGCAGCAGCAGCAGGCTGTCAAAAAGGATGCCAAACCCGAACCGGCAGCTGTAGTGGAAGCCACTGAGGAAGTTACCCCGAATGCTCCTAGCCAGCCCAGCTCGTCGCTTATTAAAAGTCTGCTGGCCAACAAAGTCAACGAACGTCAGCTGAAACAAAAGGCGCAAGCACAGCCTCCTGCCCTGGTGCCCAGCACATCCTCCGTAACTGGCTCCTCGGCTGGTCAACCCATTAAGGTGACCTCGACGGCAATAAGCGCTTTTGTCAACAATCCCCTCATGCAGCACACACCTGTCAAGGTGGGTCAGACCACCATAAAGCCACTGCATCCACAAATGGCGCTGGAGAAGAAACCGATGACGGATTCGGCGCCGCCACCACTAGCTCCCTTGAGCGGATCCAATGTGCTCACAAAGGATGCACAAGGACGCACCGTTATCATACAATCGAAACGGAAGCTGACCATCGATGAGGAGCAGAACAAACGACTGGCATTGGAGAGTGGCAGTAACAGCATTGCTGGTCCACCTGCCAAAGAGGAGCATCAAGTGACGCCCTCGAAGAATGCGGCCAATCTCTATGCGGATCTCGCTGCCTCCATACTCGAGGATGAGGACATGGATGATGTGCCGCCGCTAGCTGCCTCCAGTCAGGAACAGCAGCAACAGCAACCACAACAACAGTCCCAGCAGCAACAACAGCAGCAGCAGCAGCAGCAACAACAGCAGCAGCAGCAGCAGCAGCAACAATTGCAGTTGATACCCGCCAAAGTGCAGCCTGCCCAGCGCCAGTTAATCTTTCCGGCTGCTGGCTCGTCAGCAGCACCGCCTCAACTCAAGCTGGCGACGACGGCAACAATTAAAACGGATCAGGGACTGCAAACGGTGCCCGTCATCTTGCAACAGAAGACCGAGCAACAGCAGCAGCAACAACAGCAACCACAACAGACACAAACACAATATGTGCTGGCCACCAATAATCAGGGACAAACCTATTTGGTGGCACAACAAACGGCTGCAGTGGCAGCGCCGCCCCAAGCTCCAACCACGCCCACATTGTTGGTTACACAATCGCCGCAACAGCAGACGAAAACCATCATCATATTGCAACAGCCGCCGGGCGTGAGCACATCGAATGTGCCCGGCACACAGAAGGTGATTATGACAACGTCGCAGGGACAACAGGTCCTGGTGACGACAACAACGGCACCAGCTGCCGCACAGCAACGACCCGTGGCACCACAGCAACATATGCAGCAGCAGCAGCAGCCACAACAAATCTTTCTCAATCCGCAGCGTGCGGTGCCAGCCGCTTTGGGTGCGGGACAAATGTCGCCATCGCTGCTCTCGCAGCTCAACCAGATACCGGCAACGATTAAGCTGCATCAGCCACAGCCTGCACAGTCACCGCAGCAGCAGCAAATGCATCGTGTGGCAAGCAAGGCGGCGCCCATACCACAACTGCAACAGCATCAATCCATAATACAGCAGCACATCATCTCCGGCCCAACGGGGGCGCAGGACAAGCGACAATTACTGCTTGGCGGCATTAAGGAGACAACGCTCATCACTCAGACATCAGCAACGGCGGCGCCCTTGCAACAGAGTCAACTCAATTCGCAGACAATCATTACCACGCAGCCACCACAAGCACAGCAGCAACAGCAGACAGCTGCAACCACAGCAGTTGTTGGCGCTTCGTTGCAGCAACAGCAGCAGCAGCAACATATACGCAACGTGCTCGAGCAGCAGCAGCAGCATCATCCATCCATAATACAGCAAAAGATCACAATGCCAACGGTGGTGAGTACTGTGCAGAAGTGAAGAAGATTCCCATTTGTTTTGAGGTAATTCTATTTAAACGTGTCTTTTTACTTGCAGCTCACAGAGGCTGGCAAAAGCAAAGTGCTTGCCACAGTGCCCATAGCCAAGAAGCCAATGCCGCCGCCCTCGTCCGTTGTGCAGCAGTTGCAACAGCAATCCGTGCAAATTCCAGCACTGAAAGCCAATCAACAAATCGTTCAGCAGACAACCACAGCAGCTGAGACAAAGCCGACGACGGAGCAAAGCATAACAGCAGCCGTTGCAACAATTCCGGCTGCCACAGTCATCTCAACAACGGCGACAACAACAAGCAGCAGCATTATAAGCAATGTGAATGCTGGTTCACCTGTTGCTGCCACACCTGTGGTCGCAGTGCCAGTGCCGCCGGTGCCTGTGGATGTCAATTGGTTGTTCATTTGCGATTGGCGTAATTGTCCGCGTCGCAAATTCAAATCGCTCAACGAGTTGCAACATCACGTGTGCAACGTCCACTGTCCGGATCACTTGGATCCGGGTGCCGAGATCTATTGTCAGTGGGGCAGCGGACCCAGTTTGTGTGACAATATTGCACGGAAACGTTACTCGCTGATGACACATCTGGTGGATCGTCATCTGGCGCTGGATGATTTGCGAGCGAGTGTGCAACGTCGCCTTGCCACCGGCATACACAATGTGGCACCAACACAGCCAACTGTGACAATTGTGCGCAATGCAGCGAATGCAGCCACAACAACATCAGCAGCTGCAGCTGCAGCGGCAGCAACAAGCGCAACAACATCCACTGCGGTGGGCACTTCCGCACTGCAGGCGATCAAGCGTCATTCAGCCGACTTTCTCAACTCCAAGGAGCTGATGGATGAGAATGAAGGTCCGGTGACGAAGAGCATCCGCTTAACGGCTGCGCTCATTTTACGCAATCTGGTCAATAACACGTCGACTGCGAAACGTGGCCTAAAACGCTACGAGCCACATTTGGCCAATGTGGCATTTAGCAATGTCGAGGCCAGTGGCGTCCTATCACACATACTACACGAGTTGAGTCAGTAGCTCCCCCAATATCTATATATATATATATATATAGTATATAGTATATGCCTACACACCCCCATCTATTTTTGTACACCTCTCGCTGCGCTGCTATAAACAACAAATTAAATACTTAATTCTACTAACAACTCTATTAAAAAGTGAACACAAATGAATGAGGGAAAGTGCTTGGAGTGTCAGCATAATCATAACTTAGAATGGAAGTGCTTTTGGGATTGCGGAGTTTACACTTATCTTGGCAAGGTGATATAAAATAAAATTCACAAATGAGTAGGCAAATAATTCCTACAGAAGTGTTTTAAAAACCAGATGTATTCATTTTGATAAGCAACAAAGATGAATCCTTGAAAAAAACTTACTTCACTTGGAATTTTGATAAAGTTTTCATTTATAAAGAGAATATTAACAAATTAATTCATAGTCTTTTGATTATTATTAATCTGAAAATTCTAATGTCAAAGATAATTAAATATATTCAACTTAAAAAGGTTTTCGATACATTGAGAAGCTTGAATAATTTTTGGAAAAAAATTTACATTTAGATCAAGATTTAATATAGCCTTTTGATATCATTTAAAATAGTAATATTCCGAATGGAACTGTACGGATTAGTCATATATACCATATAGATAGCTGTTAAAGATCAACTAAACTACAGGGCTTATTCAGAAAGTTTTTGCTTCGGAATTGTCAGTCGCTACCAGAAGATAGGATTAGTTCAAATATGTAACACTTAAGAGTTAAATATAAAAACACAAATGTGTCTGGGAGGTAGGTGCTGGGGCTTCCCCACTTCAGTTGTACAAGTCCCAGAGTGAGATCTGTGCATCCATGCCAGCTGCCGCCATAATAGGTGCATGCCACATGGACACAGGTTGCGCGGAGTAGGCCAGGTCCATGACGCCGCCCTGCTTGTGCTGTGTGAGCACTGCAAGCGGTCGCAAACTCTTCCACGAAAAGATGCGTATGCGCCCATCCCAGCCAGCGCTGGCGAAGACCTTCTGATCAGAGCGTATGCGCACACAATTCACGCCCGGATTCTTGATGCACAACTCCGAGCCGCGCTGCATCTGCATCGATTGTCGCTGATAGCTAAAGGTCGTCAGCTTGTCCGCTGTTGTTTCGAAATTGAGAAATATCTATTATTATATAATTGAAGTACAAAAGGCTTAGGGGTTTCTTCTTACTAGCGCCGCCAACAATGCCTCGATTTGTGATGGAATCATAGTCAACCGTCAGGGCTTCCGGTGCCAGTTCCATGACATCAATCATACAGCCCGAGCTGAGATCCCAGGTGAGAAAATGCCCCGATTCGTAGCCGGCGAGCAGAAACAATTGGGAGGCGCACTCAAACGGCTTAAAACAGGTGACGCTGCCCAATTTGGGCAATTGTGGATCATCCGGTTGCAGCATTTGTGTTGGTGCCGCCGGATCCGTTACGTGCAGCACACCAATTGCCGCATCCTCGCACGGATAGAACAACAGCTGTTCATTTGTATTATTCGGATTGATGTGCAGAGCGGTGCGGCAATATCCCAAATGATTGCCGGGAATACTTCGCTCTTTGACATAGGAACTGTTGCTAATGGAAAACACGGTGATGGTGCCGCCCTTCTCCTGAGTTATCAGATGCTCTGTGGTGTGATGTAGATTTGTAATTGGCTCGCTGCCCACCTCAAAGTGCAGCGCCGAACGATTTGTCTGTGAAAATGAATTGGTTTTTCTATTTTCTATTTTTGTATATTTTTGTTGTTTTGCTCACCTGTAGATCCCATAGAAATACTTTGCCTTTGATGGTGCCCGCCAGCAGGCGTTCGCTCTCGTGAAAACATAGGGAATTCACTGCGCCCATGTCGGGGCATCGTAAACTGAACACTGGATCTGGTGGTAGCACAGCCATTTCAAAAAGCGTATTTAAATTTATTAAATTATGAACTAAAAAGCGTGTTTTGCGTTGCAGATGTCGATAAGATAAATAATGAATTGTGGTGGCAAGTCGATAACGATAGCTTTGTCTGTGCTGCATAGCCATGATGTGTTAAATGCGGCAAAATCAAATGACTGAAATTTATTGCATTAAACCTAAATGCATGTGAGGTATTTTAAAATTTGGAAAGTAGCAAATATAATGACTATTGCAATTTAAGTTGATCGATAAGTTTGTGTTTTATGCCAGTCAACAAACTACAATCCACACATTTGGTTGTTACACACCGCAGCCGCTAGAGGTCGCCCGTGCTGTGGCGCGTCACGCAATCACTTTTGAAACTAGGAAAAACGAACAACTACAAAAACAACAATTTTTTTTGTTCGCCTTTCAAAATGTTATCAAATTGTGCGCACAGCCTTTAAGTGAAAATGAGCTTAAGTGATTTTATAAGAGCGAAAAAACATGTAATCACTAAATGCGCACAAAACGTCCGTTAGCTATTAAAAAAAACATAACATTCGTCAAAGCCACACGGCTTTAATGGACTTTGGCAGCGTCCGCAGCGTGTCTTGGCCTAGAACCCAAAGGTAGCGATCATAAAAAGACTTGTCGTCAGTTGTACTTTGTGTGACTGTGGCAGCAAACCTAACAAAAAACAACAAAACAAAAATATCACATAAAAGCGCTGAGAATTATGTGCCCGAAAAGATCGCAAAATAAACATGCTATAAGCTCGTTAATCAATGCTAAGTTGTCAGTTTTAAGTGGCTTTACCGATGTTTTTCTGCTGTTGTTCGTCTTCTTTTTTTTTTGTGTATGCCTTCCTGTACAATCAAACAAACAAACAAACAGCCTGAACAATCGTTTCGAGACTCCTGTTGCGTCCAAAATGATTTAGTAGACGCACAAATGAAAACGTGCTATTTTTTAATATTCAGATAAGGTTCGTATGTATTTGAACAAATTTAGCTTAGTTTTCTTAGTGGAAAATGTACTTGAAATACTTTCAAAACCTTGTCAAACATCAAACGATAAAAATTTTAGCTTCCAGGACTTTCAACTTCCATCACCTTATGAAAAGCTCATCCTTAAAATCGTATGTTTTGACAATTTAAAATTGTCCACTTCCCAGGCTTGTTTTTTATACTTGTTCTGCATCTAAAATAGAGTAAGTTTTCACCGGAAAATTGGCTTAAAAATGCTGAATGATTGGATAGCTAATTTTCAAAGTGGTTAACAAACTTGCAGAAAGCTGCAACAAATTGTAATTTGATTTGGGGCGCAACAAGTCAACAACTCTGTTTAAGTGCAGAATGCGCTTTTGGGCTTTAAAAGTGGCTAAGTAAGAGAATTCGCTCAACAGCTGAACAGCCAATCGTAAAAAGGTTAAAGAGGCTCAGCTGCAGCAACTCATTTGCTTTGGTTTCGGTTTTTATTGGAAAGGACGGATGGACAGATGGACAGACGGACAGGCAGACTGGGCGACAGACTGGCAGGAGGGAGAAGTCCATAAATCTTTTCGACACAGTGCTCGAGGTGAGGCGTTTAGTGGCCTAAACTATTTATGCATGTATGTGGCTCTGTGTGGGTAATCCATTTGAAATGGGTCAACGACTACAACAACAACAACAACCACTTGCCACAACAGCCAGCTCCTTAAACGTTGCGAATGACCCAAAGTCAATAACAATAACAAAAGCAAAGTCATTTCGTATTCATACCCAACCCAGTTTCAGTTCCCAGTTTAAAACATATTAGCTTGTTACCTTAATGAAGTCATAAATTTTCGCTATCGCTGTGAAATATCTGGAATATCCTCCACTTCTAAGGAATACCAAACTCGGCTCTAGCACATTAAACTCTTTTTCTTTTTTTTCTCTCTCTTTTTTTGGCACAGATCTTTACTCCAAATAAGCAAATCGATATCTCTGTGTGAGTGTATATATATATATATATATGCTCGATAGTTAATCAGGCTTAGTTTGATATATGCTGACAGTATAGATTGCTGCTCCCCCCTTCCACTCTGGGAGAGGTGCCTGAATACCCCACTACCCGCTGTGTGCGTTCCTACGAAAATGAAGTTATCACGCGACAAACAATGCATTTCCCCCCCGGAGAGGCCTTCACTATTTGGCATTGCTACCTATATAACTTTATATGGCTGTCATTATTAGCCAGAAATGAAATGGGGAGCCCAAGCGATCGTCCTGCTGCCGATGCTGCTTTGCTTCTGCTCCTGCTGCCAACTTATTTATGCGCTACCTTAATGGACCTTTACGTACCATCTGCTCGAACTCGAACTGCGTAGCGACTTCATCTCGGCTTCATTCTCAGTTGTGTTGAGTTTATTTCGCTTCTTTTTATATTTTTATGTGCCTCGAGTTTTTTATTGCATTATTTTCGCAGTGCCCCATGAATCATATTGAGCGCTGGAAATTATACAATGCCCCATTCCTGGACTGAACTGTAGACATTTTTGTATGCATGTGTTTGTGAAGGTGTTGGAATTTTGATTTGGTTGCAACAATGCAGCGCTTGGCGTGAAGTTAAAATGCCATAAAAATACTTGTAAGCCAAATAGTAAATTATTAGCGGCTCTTCAGATAATAATACTTATATGCATAAGAAACCCTGGCTGCATAAGAAACTTTATTGAGGTGGTTTCTTTAAGAATGACAAGTGAAAATGGCTTTCTTAGGCAAGCCGAAGATTGTTAAACTTTGCTGACGATCTTTGAGTTTCACTGTAAATATAAAAATAGTTGGGTATCCCCGGGAAGGTAAATTTTATAATAGTTCGAAGTTGATGATTTTATGTGCAAATGTGAGGAGCATAAAAAAGGAACACATTTCGTGATTAAAATTGAAATAATACTTTTGAAAATTATAAGCTCTCATGTGTTCGAGTTTTGAAAAGTACTCCAGTTTTATTCCATGAATTTTACAATAGTATCAATAATTTCAAGCCTTCAGAAAGTGATGCAACGATAAATTCCATTTGCAACGTAAATATTTTGTAGCAAGCACCTAAAATGCGCAACGAGCCGCAACAGATTCAAAATGTTTTTGTTGTGCGGAGCCCAATCAATTAAAACATCGACGTCTATCAGCATTATTATAAATCAAACGATAACATAAAATTGACACTAAAGGCGTTTCGCCCATTTTTCATGCGACGACGAGATTAAGCCTCCAAAGTGTAGATTGTATAGCTAAAAAGTGTGCCCAAAAACAAAAAAAAAAACCAAAAAAAAAAAAAACTGGAGCTGAGCTTTGTTTTTAATATATGTGTGGATGTATATACATTATATATATGTATGCAAATTGAACGTTGGCCAAACTGCTAGACGGGAAAAACTGGTCGGCACACCAAAGTGCTCTGGTAATTGATCAATTTCCGCAGACCGGAATACCACAAAATATCGAATCGAAAACAGAAACAAAAAAAAAAAAATAAAAAAAAATAAAAAATTAACAAAAAAACGTGGAAAAAAAAAACAAGAGACCCGCAGCTGTAGCTGATAATGTGATGGCCACTTGATTTTTAAACTGATTTATGCATTCAAATTCAGTGAGGAGGAGGCAAAAGTATATTTTTTATTATGTTTTTATTTATTTTTTGGTCTAATGAAATGGCGCTTCATAAAATCAGCCACAACGCGGAGTCTCTGACCTTTTATGGGCTGGGAATTTGTGTTGTTTTTTTTTTTGATGTTGATGTTGCACACCTTTGGCACCTACGCCGCACATTCCACTTGAGTGAAGTGGAGCATCTCTCTTGCTGGCTGTTCCAATCAGACGCACTCAGCCAAAGTGCCAATCAAAAGGACAAAAGGACGACATCAACACTAAACTACACACTTCACACTGACCTGGGCCTCAACCTGAAATCGAAACCTTGTCCGCCTGGTGTCAATAACATTGTATCAACTGATTGCACACCCAATCGCTAGAGATGGACTCGTCTTGTGGCATTATTGCACGACAGGACACGACACAAACAAGACAGTTGCACACGGAATGCGTGCATGCAACATGCGTTGTCAGATCTACATATGATTAATGCGACATGCAACACTAATTTTGAATGTGTCAAGTTGTTGCTCAAAGCTTAATTTGAATGTGCAACAAATTTGATGATGAATCATGAGAAATTAGTTAAAGTTGTTGCTCAACAAATGCGACAAAATAACTACAATTTACTGCATTGATATGGACTTTGAAGTGAAGCCGAGGCTATCGCAGACGATCAACACCTTTTCAATAACTTTTCTGTACAGATTTAATACAAATTATATATATTCTTGATCAGAATTAACAGTAAGTGCTGCGTGTCACGCAAGAGAATAAAAGAGACATGCAGCAGTCTCTAGTGGCATCAACTTGCCGCTGAACATGATTGCCGTTGCAGGCGTTTGCGATTGGTTGATTGCCTGCTTGCATCACCTTCCTCCTCCTCTTCCTCTTCATGAGCTTTAACAAAAAACAAAAAATTCCAATTTAATTGCGTGAATTAAAGCTGTAAATCATTATGCTAAGTGCCCTTTAATGTCTCAAAATGCAGCTCATTTGCAAGTGCACACAGGCCATGTTGCAGCAACAGCAGCAGCAACAGCGGCAGCAACAACTGCAAAGCGTAACATGAGGCATGCCCCCAGGCCATGTAATCATTTTTGTAATCGCCAACTTTTTGCTGTTACCAGAGCAACAACAGATGTCTCCTTGTGTCCTCCTCCTTCTGGGCAGGCTCTTGGCTGCAGTCGCTTGCCTACTTTCAATTATCAATTATTAACTTAATATCTTCTTCAGGCAATCTCTGTCTGCCCCCAGGTGTCATCAGCGACTAGCCACTAACTACACATGTCGCCTCCCATTCGGATATCATGTGTCCCTCACCGAAAGTGTTAATGTTTTAATTTCACAGGCCAGCAAATTGGATACTAGATAATGATTACTGGGGCTGGAATTGCGAATGGGAATGGGACTGCGACTTTTACTTGGACTTGGACATCGACTTGGACTTCGGCTTGGACTTTTACTTAGAATTCTACTTATAATCCTATTCAGGACTTCTACTTAGATCTTCTGCATGTAACTTTTACTCGTACTTCTATTTGGACTTCCACTTGGACTTGGACTGGGTCTTGACTAGCACAACCTTCCGTCTGTTGATTTTACCTTGCAATATTTTATTAATAAATCAGCTTTTAGATCGTTGACTTAAATTAAGGATATACCTATTTATAGTATACTTCAAAATATCGTTAAAAAATTGTATCTACAAAAATGCTGTCCTTAAAAAACTACAAAAATCAATAGCTTTGTTAATTATGTTGACAGGCTGTTTATGATAAATAATTTGAAGTCAGGCCCAGTCAGACACAGTCTCCATTTAATCAGTGGCAAATAAATGCAACTCTCGACAGCAAAAATATTTTGACAAGAGGTTAAACATTTGCAAGCAGCTATTTGACTTGCTGTCTACGGCAATCCTGCGTGGCCATTGAATGTTTTCCATGCACTTATCACACACACAGTCAATAAGTGGGCTAAAATGAGTGCAGGCCCAGTCATTTAATGAATGGCGCTAACTGCCAGCAGCCAGTTTGAGTGTGAGTGTGAGTGTGAGTGTGAGTATGAGTATGAGTATGAGTACCCATAACCGTACCCATACTCGTATTCATATAATTAAAATGCCACTTAGCTGACAGCTGCTGAACGCACAGCGAATTCAATTTCAAGTAGCCTGCAACCAAATTGTCATGCCACAAAGCCCCTAATCAACATATAAAAAACAGGGCGTGGCAGGGGCTGCTGCAAGACCTCATCTCGTATACAAAACGGCTTCAAAGAGAGGAGTCAAAAAAACACCTGATAAACACCTTACAAAAAAAAAGGAAGGAAAAAACATGCCTATTAATTACTGTAATTTGGCTGTTGCTGCCGCCCAAAAAAAAAAGAAAAATTGGGGCGACAATCGCAACAGGATTAGTTGACCCAGTTGGCAAGTGAGCAGTTGGTTTTGCGTTTGGTTGACACACGACAAACTTCACTGTGCCGCATGCCACATGCAACCTTAATAATTTAGCATCAATCAACTTTAGTTTTAGTTAACTCAACACAAAAAATATAAATGGAAAAACAAACAAACAGTGAAACTCACAAATGTCGAACTCATAAAATATTGATGGAGTTTCGCCCAAAAAAACACGGCGAAAGTTTTCTTCCCAGACTCGTAACTAGTTTATTGTAATGCCTATAGCCTGGTCAGGAAGGTTAAATCGGTTGAAAAGTGAGGAATATCCAATTTGATATATATTTTGTGTAACCAGCAAACCCTTACCTAGAAAGTCCTAAGCAAAAATCTCTTTTGTTTAAAGCATTTTGGACTTTATGTTTTAAGATCTGGAAACTCCAATTTTACGATCATGTTTTGTTTTAAATATTGTTTATATAATTATATTTCACAATTTGTCATTAATTTTAACAACTTCTTTAGTTATTTATTTTTTGATTAATGTTCAAACTTAAAAAAAAAGTGTAAGAATTTCAATTGGACTTTATTTAATAGTTGTTGGCAGCTGCTTCGATTAAGTAATTGTAGAGAGATTAAAAACTAAGTGTAAAACGTAGAAGTTTTGGTATATTTTGCTTGACGATTTAACAAGCAATTGCTTTTTGCCAAAGGGAATTTAAGATTCGTTGTGCTTTGGTGGCGCCTCAATTTTTGATGTTTGTTGTTGTGGTTGACCCCCGAGGGGGCGTCTTGTTGGTGTTGTAGCCGTCCAGCTGCTGTTGTTGCTGTTGTATTTTTTATGAAATGTGTTGAGACTTTGAAGTGCGTATAATTCATTTTGGTTGCGTTTTGCACGTCAGTTTTTGTTGCCAGACTAACTGACTAACTGACTGATTGACTGACTGACTGACTGAATGGCCGAATGACTGATCCAGCGAAGCTTGACGAGGAGCTGGGCGGTTGAGGCCAACTGCAGCTGTCAGTCAAGGCTCAAACAGGCCGCCAAGTAGCCAGCAGGCCAAGCAGTCAACTGGCCAACAGGCCAACAAGCACAACAAGCGCAGCAAACCACAATTGCTGACCAGCAATTTTCCATTGTCACTTTTGATAAATGGCGTTAAAATATTTCACATGCGCGGCGTCTGTTCAATTTTCGAACGCATTGTTCAATGGACCAGGTCCAAATGCACAGGCGGAAAGTGAAACTTGGCCATTTAAATGAATTTTTGCCAAGCAAGTCATTTTAGTTGTAGTCAGTTGGCTTTTAACACGCGTTACGCATACGCCTTGTAAGACGGACAAAAAGTAAACTAATGAAATACAACCACTTAATTGCTGACAACTTAATACCCTTGGATTATGTTAATCCTTTAGATTAGTTGCATCATAGTTAACATAATTTTAGCAAGAAAATAACGGTAGTTCAGCTTCAAGTTGAGCAGCTGCAAAGTTGAGTTATCAAATTCTGAGTGGATCACTTTGTTATCAAAAGCTTTCTCAACTCAGCAAGTCGAATATTTTACTCCCAGCGTTGAAAATGTTTTTAGCTTATAGATATTTAAAGGCAGCAGTAAATGATTTTTAGGCTACAGCCTGATTTCAAAGGCTTTCTGCCAGGGTATAGCAATCGAACTGATTGTAAAACATATA
This sequence comes from Drosophila picticornis, assembly GCA_035043845.1. Taxonomy (NCBI): domain Eukaryota; kingdom Metazoa; phylum Arthropoda; class Insecta; order Diptera; family Drosophilidae; genus Drosophila; species Drosophila picticornis. Next base: position 4,793,872 of record JAWNMR010000493.1, on the reverse strand, counting down.
AAAAGTGGTGTTAGCCTCGTTAAACGAACAAATATTGCAAGCCCGTAATAAAGTTTTTTAGTGTATTTTTTAGAGGCATGCAAAGCACAAACCAAACCAGTGATCAATAAAGTCGTAGATGGGGGAGGGATGCTGTAGAGGGGGGTATTTTTATTAATTTTTGTTAGCTAAGGAGTAACCCGGTTGGTAACTATTTGCATGATAAAAGTACTTACGATTTCATTAGCCAACTGCAGCGAAGCAAAATTGGCGACAAGCTTTAAAGTAAATATTTATTTTTGTGACCAGTAGATTAATATTTGACTGCCAGCAGTTGACAGGCGGCAGTTGAAACTGGTAACAGGACTAACGATTACGCAGCAGGCGCCACATCATTGGCGTTGCACTTAACTCGAGACTTGCCACAACTGATGGATTATGTGTGTGTGTGTTGAGCACATTTTGTCTCGCATTGATTTGTCAAATTGACATCAATAAATCGATTAGAGCCAGTCTAAGCTGACAGCTAATCATAAGCCGCAGCGCTGACAGGTGCTGGTTTTTCTCTCTCTTTTTTTCTGCGCTTTTTTTTCTTTGCGTAATTTCATGCAAGCTGCCAATCAATGCAGTCAATTGTCTTGATAAATGCGCACATTGACCAAGTTGCATACGCTTATGCTTGCACACTGAGAGAAACATACATAACATTTAAATTTAAATAGTCAATTAGGATTAGAAGTAAGGGAAAAAAGTCAGAAAAGTTATCTCAGGCATTCCGAAGGTTAAATACTCTTGCAGAGTGTAGTCAAATCGAACTTTCACTTTGAATTATAAATAACGACCAAGTGCACCTTTGGAAGCTATATGATATTGTAGTCTGTTGATGTCTGATCAAAAGTAGTAGTTCTTCTCCTTCAAGGTGTTCTAAGCTGCTAAGCAAATTGTAAAATGTTTGAAATGCTTGAACTTTAAAAGAATAAATCCACGTCTGCAATTTATAGCGAATATTCTGTGACGAATCAATGAAAATATTCGAGCGTTTTCAGTTTTTTAGAGTCATTTTTTTTGCTGAGTGCATGCGCCGCCGGGTGCTGTGGGCACGGCCTTAACTCGGTATCCAGCTGGTTAGCAGTTTTGGTTAGGCGGTGCAAAAAGTTGCACCAAATTAATTATAAGCCACCCACCCGACGGCGACGTGGGACGCCTCCCCATGCCTAATGCCACAAGCCGCATGCCACATGCCTAATGTCTAACCTTGTTTGCTAAATGTTTTGGCGCCGATGGCGGTGCAATGAGGGGGACAGGATTGGCTTACTACCATATGGCATTGATATCGTGTGTCCCAACTCCCAAGCTCACTGATTTCTGTAAATTTATTTAAATGTATTCAACCATTTTTTTCGGCTCTTAACTCCTATTTATGTAACTCGTAACTCGTTGTTGTTGCTGCTGCTGCTGCTTTTTGGGGTCTTACAGCATGAAAACCCTGGGAAAATACTCAATGTCTAATGACAGTTATTTATCAATGAAATATTTCATTGGCGACCATGTTCAGGCTGTGAAGGAGTTCGAGTGGAGGGGGTGTGGGAGATATATATATATATATATATATTTGTAACGATCTGGTTGATAAACTCACGATAATTACGAACTCAGTTTGCTTTAATCTTTTGATCTGCTGGTTTATGTGTGTTATAAATAGGAGTTTAAAATTAGAGATACAGCACAGATAACGAGATCTAATTCGAAGATATTATTCTTGGCACGCTTGTAATTCTCAATCTTTTCATTTTTCTCGCACTCAACACCAATTTATCTCACAATCTAAATTACGATTGTAAGCAACACTTATATTAATATGATCTTAATACAACCAATGCGTTTCTTTAACTAGAAACCATAAAATATTAAACATTATACAAAAGTACAATAAATAGTTGTTGGCAGGTTTAATAACAACGCGTTTGCTTTTTATGACCATCAATTTGTTTGGCTGGGTAAAATTGTTAAAAAAAATATTAAAAAATCATAAACTTTGAAAACATAAAAATTAACTGGTTTTCTTGTCTGTAAAAAGTTAAATGATGTGAGGGAAATGGGGGGAATTAAACTGGGAGTTGAGACACATCCATAGGTGGAACTGGACTTGCATGGCGAGAATATAAAAAGTTGAAAAGCTAAAAACGGGAAACTTGTGTTTTTCATCTAAGAGTATTGAAATTTGGAGGGCTGATTGCTGGGGATGTTCTTCATAGTTCGGCAAAGAAGCTGTGGCTATGGTGCTAATAGGCTCTTTCAAAGTTGGATAAGTTGGAAAGTTGGTCGGCCTCCATTGCTTTTGCACACACTTAGTTTCCAAGTTTGAAAGGCACATTAATGGATGAAATCAGTTTGTTTGCAATCAGTTCTCGGATTGTATTTGACTGGCCTAAACTGGCTTAGATTTACAGGGTATCTTCAAGTTGTGCAGTTATCGATTCGTGCATTCTTCACTCTGTTTGAAGCTGTTTATTTTTCATAGCTGGCAGTTAAACCATTTGACAAGTTGACTAAGACAAAACTGACGCCGCCGCACTTATTCAAAACCTTATGCGCGATTTAATAAAATCATTATGCAGCTGTCAGAGCCAATGACATTTGAGGCAACACTGAGACAGCGACGGCGACTGCAACTGTGACTGCCACAAAAAAAAAAAAACAAAAATAATAAAAACAAATTATATAAAAAAGAAACTTGCACAAGCTGCGGCAGCTAAAAGATACTTTATTGATTTCTGGCGGCGCTTTTGCGCAATGCCAATTCCAATTCCAAATACGAGTATGCCGCTCAACGAATCTATAACTGAATATAAAAATATGAATAAGCAAATGAATGCTTAAACTGAATTTGAATTGGAATCTGAATTTGCCGCTTTATGGTTGGCCAAACACATCTTCACCTGCAGCGTTTGGTTGCACACACACGCACAGACACATATTTGAATGCGGCCAACTGACGTTTCAATATTGTGGCTAATATTTAAAGCCAACAAAGTCAGTTGGCGCCAGCTCGCATTTTGTTTATGACCGTCACATTTTTATGATAAATCTACGAATGTCGTTGCTAATTACAGAGTCATGGATTGCGTTTAATCAAATCAACTGCATCAGCCAAATCGGCAACTGCATTTGTCCAACGCATAATGCTTCATTTGGCCAACTTGATGGCTGCTGCTGGCCGCAATAATGTTTTGCATTCATTTGGCCGCATTTATGCATTTCAATTGCCATTCAAGTTTCTGGGCACCCGTTGCGTCTGCTTAGATAAATTAAAATTACATTAGCAGCACGTAATGAATTCAATATATACATTAATTAATATTTGCTTATGGCTTTTTGCATATATATAATATTATTATCATATTATTGAAATTATAAAAAATAGTTTTCTGTTTATTTAATAGCCGAGTTCAGCTTATCTCAAGTCAAGCCAGGGCTTTTTACACCTTTGTTAGTTGAAACATCCTTGAAATTTATTGCTCGCATACCTTTAATTCTTACAAATAAATACGCATATGCAACATATATGTATACATATATTTATATACCTCAATTTATCGCCGCACTGCATTTGGCAACCCAAGTCTGCCTTATTATTTAGTTCTTTTGGTATTGTATATCATGTTCGATGTGTGTTTGTGTTAGCCACATTTGTATGCCAATTTTAGCCCCATTTGCCGGTCACGGGCTGAGTTTTTTAACGTTCCGTTGTTGCTACTCTCTCCACTCCGCACTCCCCTCTCCACGAGCTCCTTCCATCTTCACACCCCGCTTCCTTCGAAAGGGGCCTGGACCGATGTGAACATAAATCTTGCACGCATATTTAAGTTGATGATGTTAAATGGCTGTACTAAAAATACGAAATATGCATGCCGTATGCAGGCAACAGTTTCATCCTGTCGCTTGTCGAGTGGAATGTGCCACAACACCAGTAACAACAACACCAGCAACAACAACACCAGCAACATGGCGACATTCATAAACTGAAACTGAGCAAACGTTCCAACAGCCAACAGGCAACAGGCGAGGCGAGGGGGGCTCCACGGGGAGGCAACGGGACTCTCGTGGGTTTGGGTTGGACAACACAGACTCGACCAATGCAACGGTGCCAACAAAACGTTCTGCCCAAAAAGGAAACAAAACGACAGACCAACAACAACCAAAGACATTAACAGCGAATTCATTATACTCTTTCCTTAAATAGAGTTGCAGAAGGATCAATAACTTTCAGAAGGATCTTTAAAAATACTCAACATTAACATTTACACTCAACCATTTATGCATGTCAGTTCCTTAATGAGAGACCTGCCAGCTGTTTTTCTAGGGATCCCGCAGAACTTTTGCTATATTTCATCAATGCCTGAACGCATTGCTTTAATTGGTTGAAGTTCAACCCAATCTATTCCCTTAAAGTGGTGCAAGCTCACTTCAGAAGTGCATACACCCCACAACAAGTTTGTAACTGCGATTGGTTTTTCTCTGTCAGTAAAGAGTTTTTTCTCCTTTTTTTTTTGTTTTTTTTTTTATTATTATTATTTCTTGGCATGTTTTCTTTTTGCTTAACGGCGGCAGATTTGAAAAGAATTTTTGCTCGCAAATGAAATTGTTTCCTGTTAAAAGCTAAAAAACAACAACTAGTAAAAAATATGCGAGACTCCAGAGAGAGTCCAGAGAGGAGAGCTTGGACTTGGACTTGGACACGGACATGGAGTCGCAGTTGGACGGCACCTGCCGTCGCAACGATTGATGAAATTAAAAGGTATAAATAAAAATCTTTTTAATGGTCCGGGGATTTGGAACTTAATTTTTTAATTAAACAAGCGGCCGCATACTGGGGACAACGATGATAACTGGGGAATGGCTGTAAAGGCAAAGGACAGGCAGGATGGAAGGGTGAGCTGGAAATGGGTGCTGCATGAGATACGAGTTGCAGCCAGAGGCGATTGCTGACTGGGACATTTATGCAAAGCAGCCACCGAGTTCCCTTTTTTTTTTTTTGTTTTTTTTTTTGCCAACCACTTCAGCAAGAGCCACTTGTGTGGTCCGGTCTGCAAACTCCATGGTCTGCTGGCAAACAGGCAGCAGCAAGAGCCCCACAAGGAGGTGGCATCATCCATACCATAATTGTGTTTGTATGCTCTTTTTTTCAGCCCAACACTTTTACTGTGGATATAAATGTAGATTGTAGATTGCGGATGGCAGATTGCTGTTGCTGCCTCCCGCAATAACATGTTAATCCCCAACTCCAGCGACAATGTCAAATGTCAGCACATGTCATTTGTCATTTGGCCACAGATACACAACTGCACCGACAACTTCTTTGGTTTGTCGCCTGGCAAACATTTGTCACTTGCACTCGGACCACCTGGTAACTGATAGGATTGAGAAGCCTTACAGGCTTACAGGGCTCAGTGGTTCTAGTTTGCACAGTCCCTTTTTGCAAAACAGCTTTTGGTATGCGGTATTCTATGATGCCAGCGGAAATGATGATTATAATTGGCATTGATATTGTCCACTCCAAAGACTTGTTATTCTACACAACAAGAGTGGAGGTTGCAGCAGGTGAAGCTAATGATAAAAACAGGGAAAAGTAATGGTTCAATTATTTTCCATGAATATAGTTTGCTTGATTTTTATAGCCTATTTGTCACTCTAAACAATTTGATTAAAGAAAACGCATTGATTGCAATTGTGTTTTTAATTTATATATAATTTTTATTTATACGTTTTCTCTGCACACGTTTGAAAACTAAGACAGATGTTACACTAAATGAATGAGAATAAAAAATAATGGCAATTTGCTGAAATGAAAAAAATTGGCAGACAAATGAAAAAGTATATTTTTCTTTTCTCTTTGATTTTGACGCTTTTTATTGAATTATTATTTTGCGTTACTCGTTTAAATACAAAGAAATGCAATTAAATAGGCATAGAATAGAGATAGTAATTAGATAGATTTTAAACAGAGATAGTATAGATGTGTATGTGTGTGTGTGTGTGTAGGTCTATAGGTGTGTATGTGTTATACAAGTGTGTGTTTTATACATAAATAATTACAAGTATGCTAAACAAATTACAATTTACAATGCAAAATGCAAAAATGGCGGGGGCAGAAGGGGGGCAACTAAATTACAAGTGTATTAAAATTAAATGTAAAATTAATTAATTGGTTAATTAATGCATTAATTATTAGTAGTTTGAAAAAAATAATAGTAGTTGTGGTGCAAATGAATTTACAAATGACGAATGAGCTGTATTAAATAAATATATAGTCGTATTAAGTAGTACGAATGATATTTAATAAAGATTTCCATTTTGTTTTTTTTTCTTTTCTTTTGTTTTTCTCGTTTTAGCATTGTTTTTTTTTTTGTTTTTGTTTTCGATTCTTTATAATATTCGTTTTGTTAACATAAAATGTTATATTACAGCAACGCGCATATAAGTACAGTAGTTCAATTTGAGTTTTTTGTTTAATTATTCTTTTTTTATTTGTTTTTTTTTCTTCGTTTTTTACTGTGTGGCTTGTAGTTGTTGTTGTTAATTCAATTGTTAATGCTGCATCAATGTCTAGTTAAGTAATCATAAATGTTTCAATTGTTAAATGTTCTCTTTCTTGCTCTTAAGTACACACTAATTAAATTTTTTTCACCTAAGCATTTTTTGCATTAACGTTTTGTTTCTTTGTTTGTTATTGTTGTTTAATTTACATTCATACATATTGCTACATATAAACTTGACGCGTTTGTTTTCAATTGCCTTTTGTTAATTGAATTTTTTGTAATTGTTTTTTTCGTTTTTCGTTTTTCGTTTTTAAATTTTGTTTATGTATTTGGTTTGCTAATTTGTTTGAACTATTTACGTTTTGTATTTCATTATAAATATACGAGAAACAATTGTTGTTTATATTTATGTATATATATATATAAATAATCATTATACATATATATATATATATATATATATATCTATATATATGTAGAAAAGCAGCAGTTGGTTTCTTTTGTTTTGATTTTACATTTTATTTAGTTACATATTTAATTAATAAATATAACGTTTATTCAGTGTGAATTTTGGTGTTTTATCGCCGTATATATACCATACGATTTACTTATTGTTTTGTAGCAATTTCTTTTAGTATTTAAAAGTTTTTGTTTTGCATTTGTTTAATAACTAGTACTTGACTTTGCTAAATGTTTTTTTTTTGTTGTCAGTTGATTAGCTTCAATTTTTTTCAAAAGCAATTTCAAAATGTTTATTTTTTATTTTAGTATTTTCTATTAATTCATGCTCTATGCCTCTTGAACATTGTACATCACTGCTTTCTCTTTTCACAGTGTTGAGCAACATTCGCTTTTACCCATTTGTTTTAAAAATTCGGTTTATTTTTTGCATTTGTCGGAATTTATCCAATTTCTTTCACTTGTGCCTATTAAAATTGATTATTTTTGTTTTACTATTTAGTTTTTTAAGTTTTTTTTTTCTTGTTTGGAAGTGTTTTGCTGTGCGAATTTGTTGTCAATTTTTTGTTTTGGTTTTTTCTTTTTCGTTTTTGCTTGCGTATGAATTTAAAAAACATTTTCAATAAATTTGTTTACTAATTTGCAATTTTGGTTTTTGGTTCATTATAAAATTTTGAAAATATATATGCGTATATATATACTTAGTTTTTGTTTTTAGTTTTTTTTTTTAATATATATATATTTTTTTGTAATCTCATTGCTAATAAATTTAATTGATTTAGTAAACCAAAGTTGCTATTTGCCTTACATTCAGTGCGTCTAAACATTTATTAATTTCTTAGTTTTTTCGTTTTCTCGCTGACACCTTACATTGTTTTTTATATATATTTTTTTTTTATTTATGCAACTTGCTTTTTTGTTTCAACAATATCAGTTTTTTTTTTTCGTTTTTCGTTTGGTTTTGTTTTGTTAGTTATATAGCACATACTCGTAAATAAAAATCTTATTGTCTTTCATTTATAACTATGTAGCAGTTCTGCGAGTTCGTCCATGGAACTGATTTGCTTGACTTTTGTTTTAATAGCTGTGAAAGTGTGTTCTGAGTTCTCTGACAGGCCAGGCTTGGAGATAGGCAGAGATAGAGTGAGAGAGAGAGAGAGATAGAGAGAGAGTTTAGTAATAAGCTGAGCTGTAATTTCCAGCACAAATATTTTGATAATTAAAAAAACATATACGGAATTACTTGAAGTAATGATAATTCAGTTATTTGTTTATTCATCATATAATTACTATAACAAATATTAATTGTATTTAAGTAATTAAATATTTAAATTGGCATTGCTCCAGTAATTGTGAGTAAATGTTTTCACAATTACTAATGTAATTGTTTATGTAATTGCTGGTATTTACTGCCGCCTTAGCTTTAAGTGCTTGATGAAAATGTGGCCTGAGTTTCTTAATTTCTGTGTGTATGTGTGTAGGTGTGTAGCCAAGTGTTGCAAAATTCTGACCGAGTTGAGGCATCATCATCATCAATCAGATCAATAAGCCCAAAGTTTGTGGCCCAAGCAACTTCATATTTTTATGTATGCGTATGCATATATAGGCAAGTATGTATATGTATCAGTTCATTATATAATATATATATAGATTAATGCATAATTTTTGCCATTCACTTGTTTTCTCATTTGTCTCGTATAAATTCTTTGCCATTCAAATTAAAACGCTTCGAAAAACTGTACTGAGTATAGGTATGTCTATATATATGTATATATATATATTTGTTGTTATATATATAACTGCGACTAATTCGTCTTAACTGTTGCGCCCACAAACCGATTACCGATAACCGATTGTCCGTTTGTATCCCCTACCCATCCACCCATCACCCAAAACTCAGCTTTTTTTAGTGCGTGCTTAATTTACTACGCCAATCTGGGCTTTCGTCGCACATTGTTAATTTTGATCATGCCAATGCGTATAGATTCGGGTAAGACGGCTGTGGGCGATGTGGCCAGAAAGCCACTAACAAAAGTCAGACGACTATTGGTGCTGTTAGTTGTTATATTGTTGTTGCTGTTGCTGTTGTCGTTTTCGTTAAAGACATCCTCGAAGACATCGGGATATACGCTAATATTGTCCAGATTATCAATATCTATGTCGCCTGCTTCGTTGCGCACATAGGTCAACTGATGATAGGGTGTTGCTAATAATTTTTGCATTGATTTACGCAGCGATTTTTTAGTGGTTGTTGTAACAACTGTTGCTCCTGTTGTTTCTGTTGTTGTGGTTGTTGTTGTTGTCGTTGCAGTTGCTGTTGGCGCTGTTTCGGTTAGCGTGTTGTTCAGATTGCTGTTGACGTTCTTGTGAACACTGAACAGCTTATCGGCAATATGTTGCTGCGGTGTCGTAATGGGAACAGCAACCGCTGCTGTTGCTGCACTGCTGGCAGTCACTGTTGATCGCGTGCTGGCCGTCGGCATTGCTGTTGCTGCGCGTAATAGTTTGTGTTGCTGTTGCTGTTGCTGCTGCTGTTTGTTGTTGCTGTTGCTGTCACGCAGCAATTGTTGCTGGTTGGGGTTAGGGCTGGTGCTGCTGCTGCTGCGATGTCTGCTGAGCTTTGCTGTTGCTGCTGTGGGCACTGCTGTTGCGCTTGCTGTTGCTGTCGTGTTGCCTGGCTCATGTTGCTGCTGCGTTGTGTGCCATTTGTTGTACATCAGCGTGGCCAGTGCTGCTGGCAGTGGCGTTTGTTGCAGCACCGTCTGTGTGCCTGTTGCGGTTGTTGTTGTTGTTGTTGCTGCCGTTGCTGCAGTTGTTGCTGCTGCTGTTGTCGAGGTAGTTTTAGCCACTGTTGCTGTTGCTGTTGCTTTGGTTTCATAGTTTGCCGTCGATTGCAGCTCATTTTCAACATCCTCAACCAGCTCTGCTTCGTACTGCAGCAAGTCGGTGTCATTGCCGACATTTGAAGTTGATGTTGCTGTCGTTGTTATTGTTGCTGATGCTTCGGTTTCCAGCTCGGTGATGAATGTGGACCAGGCATCGTAGTTGCTGCTGCTGCTGCTGCTATACGATTTAATACTGTCTTCTGCTGTTGTTAGCAACATGTTGTTGGCGCTTGTGCTGCTGCTACTGCTGCTGTCCTCATCTGGCGTATAGCTTTCAATTGTAGCTGTGGGCGTGGCAAACCAAGTGGACCAGGGCTCACTGCTGCTGCTGATGCTACTGCTGCTGCTGTAGCCATCGTCATATCCTGTGGAAAAACTGCTGCTACTGCTGCTGATGCTGCTGCTTTCATCTGTGCTGCCCTCAAGTGTTGCTGCTGTCGATAGCAGTCGCAATTTTTGCAGCTCTTGCTGCTGCTGCTGCTTTTGTTGCTTTTGCTTGCGTGCCTTTCTTCGTCTGCCTTTGCGTTTGCTGGCTTGCGTTGTTGTTGTTGTTGTCGTTGACGATTTGGTTATTGCTGCTGCTCCTGCTGCTGTTGTCGTTGTTGTTGTGGTTGTTGCTGTTGCTGTGGCTGTTGCACTTTTGGCAGTCATTTGTTTCGTTGGACTAGCTGTGACTCGTTGTTGCTGTTGCCTGTGTTGTTGTCGTCGCTGCACCTTTGAGGGATCATCATGATGATGTCGCACCTGATGTTGCTGCCGTTGCTGCTGCTGCTGCTGCTGTTGTTTTCGTTCTAATGCTAATTGTTGTTGTTGTTTTTTGTTAGTGCTACTTAGATTACTACTACTATTATGGCCATGATGCGCATGTTGCTGTTGCAACTTTTGATTTTGGTTATTCGATTTGTGGCGATTGTTTTTGTTGCGCGAGACTTTGCGATAGTTGCTGCTGCTGCTGCTGTTGCTGTTGCTGTTGCTACGATTGCTGTTCGCCATCATTGCTGTTGTCTCGCGCCATTTTGGTAACGTGTGCTGATGGAAAAACTGCTCGGCATCGATCTTATTGAACATGTAGCAGGCATCGTTGACGCTCTTTTTCGGCCCCACAGGTTTACCTCGATGCGTGAACCCAACACGTCGCTGCAGATCGACTACGGAACGGAACACGAAATAACCGTGCACGATGGTCTCGTTGAAGTAGCAGGTAGCGCGCAGTTCCTTCTGCAATGAGCCCAAAAGAGAAAGAGAGATTAAGTTTGGGATTATATGTTGTACACAGTAAAAATTAGAAGGGTCTTTTTAATCATGATATCATCTCTGGATTAACACTGCATTTAAAGTCGATCATTTTAAAAGTATGTCATCAAAAAGTGCTAACAGGGATTTGTTAACCTCGAATCCCAATTTTCTCAATCAATTCTCAATTGAGCTACATTTAAATGTAAAATCAATTATCGCTTCGTTTTTTTTACTGTGTATGTTGAATCTTTGGCCAACTTCCCTAAACTCGACAATGCAATTTATGAGCGGCACTTCCGCTGTGTGAAAACTTGTCGACAATATTTTGACAAGCCGCTCGCGAGTGAGAGGTTGAGCAGCAGCAACATTGACAGCAATAACAATCACAGCAGCAATTGTGAAGCTGGAGTGTGTTTATTTATAAAACACTTGAAATACCAAAACAACAAGCAAAATGAAACGCGGCTTGATTGTTGTGGCTATTGCTGCTGTTAAAATTGGAAACACCTCTCAACTGCTTCGCAACGTGTTTTGATTTAAAGTGTTGCAGATGACGCAGATAAGAATTTATTTGAGTCCAGCAATTATGCCATATTTAGTCGAGCCACTTAATGTTTTGGAGATCATCTATCTGTTGTACTTATAATTATAGTATTTATAGCAATTAATTGCTATTTTTGTACAGCTTCTCAGCAGATTGGAACTGAGAAGCGGCTACTTCGAAAGGTAGAACATAATTTGTATTTCATCTCAATTGGCGCTACTTCGATTTCAGTTCTTATTTTGCATTTTATTAGACATGCTAGAACTAAGTAATCTTAGAGCAACTGGCACGTTTGGTAGCTCTGGCTAATGACAGGGTGATTAGATCTTAGTTTGCCATTTGATTTTGACTAAAGTAATTATATATTTACTTTATAGTTATACAAAATTTTTCAGAATTATGATAACATGTGACTAATTTGCACTTGTATCAATGCACTACCCTCATGGTCATGGTATGTGGTTTACACTTGAAGCCTAAGTGAGTCAATCTAAGTTTATCAAACGACTTACAGCCTCGACCTATTCGTTCATTATTCACCTTCGACCAAACTGTTAATTATTGTTTAATACAACTTTGTAAAGAGTGTGAAAAAAATCACGGTACTTAATATTATTTGCACATGAATTCAAGTTGGATTTCACGATCATAATCGAAAGCAATAAAATGACAAGTGCAAGTTTTGACCTTAGAGATAGATTCAGTTCATAAAGCTGAGAGTTCTATTGTACTTCAATGTTGTGGTTGTTGTTGTTTGTTCGCTTTGGCCAGCTAACTGTACAATTGTTGTTGCATTCGTTGGAAAGGACATTGAAATATTTGTGCAATTACAGCATAGAAATGCCGTGTCATTTGATTGATTGATTAGATATATCTATCTATCTATGAATTAAACTCGTGCTTATATGAATTGTGTGTCTACTCAATGATTTTTATGATGGCGAATCTATGCGAGCCACTCGATTCATTTGAGTGTTTGCCTATTTGATTGGCATTGAAATTGCTTATCTATCTAAGCTGAAACTGTTACAATGTCTCAAAAAAATCACACAGGGTAAATTCCCGACCCAACTCACTGCTCGAGATCAGTTGCAAATGGGAGCTACGCATGGATACAGTTAAGATACTATTAACAAATTGTGTGCACTTAATATTTTATGCAAATATCACGCATACGCCGCGTAAACAGACAGCGCAAAAAATAAGTCGAATATTTGAAATTGTTGTGCCAGTTTCGTTGTATTATTTTGCGTGTGAGCAATTTGTCGCCTCGCCCCACAGTTATAAGCACTTATTATATATATATTTATGTTTATGTGCCTGTAATTGCATATGAAATTTCAATATTGTAATAAATGTTTTTCTGTTTTTTGTTGGCCCGCGTTTTCCATGACAGAATTGGTGCAACTGCAACAGGTTTTGCTTAACAATTTAAGTAATGTCAAAGCTTTTGTTATCGATTGGAGCATACTCTGTGTTGGAGGAATAAGTTCACTTTGGGTATTATGAGTATTATTTATATGAGCATTCTATTCAAGACTATAGAAATTAGTTTCTTGAATTACTTTTTTCTTTCCCCAGCGATTGTCCTGATATTTTCAGGATAGCTGGATGAAATACTATATTTTTCTTAACAATATCTTGGAAACTTAGCTTCTTTTAGTTTTTATACGAAACTCTAAAGAAGTTTTCTCTTTCTATTGAGAGCCCACAGACTAAATTTGAGTAAGACATTTCTGTACAACATGATAGATGTGTTTATATCTTTTATATGCATGCCACCACTTAAACCACAACTATTTTTACAGGGTGTACATGACGAACAAAACAAAAATTTAAAAATTTATTTACTTTAGTCGTAGCTGAGACGGCGCTTAGGCGCTTAGGCACTCAGTCGCTGAGCTGGCAATTTATGCAATTTGGCCAAATCGTTCAAGTATCGCCATTGTCGTTATGATCGCTCGTTTGCATAAAACCATTATGTGCTACATGCCATAAATTATAGTGTTTGTACAGTTAGTTTGCATAAGGCATAAAGCGGCAACGTTTCAAGTACAATGCAATCCAATCCAATGAAATGCAATGCAATGTAATCAAATTGGTTACAAGGCGCCCCATTTGGGGCCTTGGCTCTAAGTACATATCATAAAACATAATATGTATGTGTGGCACTCCATAGGCCGCCATAAAGATGCAAACACGAGGAAATCAGAATGCAGCCTACATTTCTTCTATCATCATTTTTTTTCTCCATTGCTTAGAAAGCCATAAAAGTCTGTCAAGTAACGCGAACTCATTTGAATTTATTTATTTGTGGGTATTATCAAAAAGAATCCCACTAGATATAATTTGAGTTATTATTAACGTTTTTTACTTATGTGCTCTATTAACCCCAATTGTCGAGTAATCTTTGAGTGCATATTTGTTACAACAAATGAACGATTGTTCAGCTTGGCTAACTTTCAAATTAGATTCCATCATAGATTCCAGTTTAAAGTGTTTTTTTTTTAACGATTAACGCCTGAATATTTATTAACTTAAAACTAAATACTAAATTATGTAATTCGAATTAAGTTATTTACTATTCAGGAAATCGATTCACAACCTAAGCATAACCTAAACGGAAGTAAGTATTAATAAAAGCTTTAAGTTTGATTAATCAATTTGCATGACTAATCAGTGTCACGGGCCTGTAGGCATTTATGAATTGATTGATTGATTCCTTAGTGTTATTTGCTTAGATTGGTATAGACGAGTTAGCTCAAGGTTAGAACTTACCATGCCAACTAATCTCCAGTTGTCGTTGAAACACAAATATCTTTGCGTTTCTTTTGCGAACAGAGCTATTTTGAATTCGTTGTTCACATAGTCCGGGAGGCCGACTATCGTTATATTTTCTGTAAAGAAAAACAGAAAACAACAAAGTTTAAATGTGTGTGCGAGGCTTTTAATTGATGTAAATATTTGGCTGAAAAAAACAATTTTTTAATTAAATGCAAACACGGACGCGCTGTCAGAGCAAGCTGATCATTTCAATAGACGGGCTATGACTAATTTTAATATGTAATAACAACGTAATTGCTGGATTATTTCAATTTAAAACACCTGATCTTTTGAGCCCACTGGTGAGAAAAATATGCCAATTAAATATTTTTTAACTCATGAAATATATAAATATATATTTTTTATAGCATTGCATTACTATGTATATAGTATGCTAATATATTCGTAAATATTTGTTTTTCTTTATAATTTGTATGCTAATAGATTAATGAATGCTTCTTATACATTTTGAATAATATAATAATCATGTCAACAATAACTCGCTTAGTTCTTTTGCGTTTTATATGTTGATTATTTTATTTATTTATTTTTGGAACAGCCCGAACTGTTGGTATTTGATAGGCTGTACAAGCAGCTCCCTTTAAGATTCTTTCTCACCGCCTTCGGCTCTTTAGATTCTTCTAGAAGGTATTTGACTTGTGTTTGCCAAGTGCGCCATGTTTGATATTTGCCTAACAGTTAACAAACTGAATCTGGCTGCACAAGGTGTGCTGCGTTCTAATTTTAAAGACTGCCCAGCTGCATCAGGCAAATGATTATATCACAAAGTAAGATGAAGATGCAAATGCATTAAAAAACCCAAACTCAAGTGCATATCGAATGTGTGTGTGTGTGTCTAGTAGGTGCGCGTCTTTTTTCTAGCATTGCTACTCTCTCCACTAATTATAAACTAACAATGTATCTTTGGCCACGCCCCGCTCAAGAGTCAGGGCTATTGAACTTCGAGCCACTAATAAGTAAAGCACTTGAATGCGGCACACAACAGCGCAGCCAAAGAAAAGCAGCATAAGACAGAGATAGAGAGAGAGAGAGAGCAGAGAGAGAAGAGCACAGTGGGAAAGGGGAGAGAAGACCACTCGAGTTAGATTGATAGGTGACTGGGTTCAGCTTCAGCTTCAGCAGAAACGTTGACTTCGAGACTTCGTCGTCTGTCTGCTGCCGGTAATTAAATTTATGCACAGAAATTCTTAGCAAAAAGACGCCCGCCTCGCATAGAGGGGAGGGTCGGATATGGATAAGGGAAAGGTATGGGGTTACTTGGTGGCCCTCTCATATTTCATAAGCCCCTTTGGGGGAGCCCTCGGAGGCCCAGTGCGCTTGAGTGACTTTTGTGCTTCACACCTTTTGGCAGGCAGGCAGGCAGGCACTTTGCCTGACTTTGCTTGACTCCTGCCTTTTGTCGTTATTGTTATTGTTGTTATTGATTTCATTAGTTTAGTGACACATGCCACAGAGAGAGAGAGAGAGAGAGAAAGAGAGAGAGATGAATGGAGAGAGAGAATGTACTTTGAAGTTTGCACTTGTGAGTGCAAGAATTCTTCTCCAACATCTCCAACACTGCACTTGGACTCTGGCTAGAGACACGCTCCATCCTGCATTTGTTTGTTTTTCTTCGAGCTTCGAGTTCTTGACTGCTTCCTCTGGCATGTTGTTAAAGGCATTTTGCCAGGCATTGTTTATCTTGCGCATTTCCAGTGGATACGCAGAGGGTTTCAGTTCAAGACACTGTCTGTGCTGCTGATGTGCAATTGTGCTAGTTATCAGCAGCAGAGGCAGCTTGCAAGGGGAAATAGGGAGACCTGCCTCTTAGCGAACGGTAAAGTTATTTGGCTACAGCAGGCGTTACCAAGAATGTCGGAAAGTATAATATAAATTTTAATACATAATCTAACACCTGCAATACTAAATTAGACTTGTAGTTATCAATTTTACACCCTTTTTAATATCTTCCATTTTTTTCAATGTCTGATGCAATACACTGGTAAACTCCAACAAATAATTAAGCGATTACTAGTTTGTAAATGCTTTTTGATATTTACATAATATCTTTAGGCCATTATTTTTGCTTTTATTTTATACTCCAGCTTTAACCGAATAATTGCCAAAAGAAAAACCTGTGCCCAGAGGTGCCCCACAGACAAAACTTAAATGTTTATTTTTAATGTCTCACGATGTTACAGAAATAAAATGTGGCCGTTTTTGGTTCGAAAAGATTTCACGACAAAATCACATAAAATGCATTTATGCTTGGAATTTTTATGGTCATTGATCGTAGATATTTTCAAGATTTTTCGTTTCGGTTTGTTTTTCACTCAATAAAAAGTAACGAACGCGTCGCATTTTTGCCGCAACTTATTAAGTTTTATAAGCAAGTTGTTGTTGTTGTTGTTGGTGTTGTTGTTTTTGTTTCTTCATCGTTGGCTGAGTTTCTAATTAAGTTATTAGTCACAGTGTGGAATTTTGTTGTTGTTATTCGGTTAGCTAGCGCTGAGTCTTCAATTTATGTATATATATTTATTTATCCAGCATTTTTGGTCTTTTGAGAATGGGCGTCGCTTGATATCGATATCGAGTTGGGGATCCGTGCACTTAAAATGCATCATCATAAATATGGCAAAATAAAACATTAGCCCAATCACCTGAAGGCCTTCTAATTGTTAGATGCTATCGCTCTAGACTGATTTCAGACTCGTTATGCTTATGGTTCTGGGGCTATGGAGGCGTTTTATTATTTTTTTTTTTCAGTGTGGGTGTGTTTGTCTTGGAGGTTCTTTAGGGCCTGAGATTAAGCGAAACTTAAGGAGTCTTGGGTGCTGGTAATAAATACTATTTGATATAAAATGATTTAAGCATTTTATAAGCTAATAAATGTGAACATCATTTAAGAATATATTATTAGAAATTTAATTAATACGACAACAAAATCAATACTTTTGAATCACAAAAGAGGAAAACTTCTGATAAGACTCTTGCACGAACTATAAATCGGATCTTAAATCACAGTTCGAGCTAGTTGCATTCAATATTGGCCCACCAGCTGTGTTTCTTCACATAAAAATCGAAAAAGTCGTGATATATAACGTCAAAACTTCAGAATTCAAAATTTAACGAATAGAACCATTAAAAAGCAACATTTAATCACATAAAGATAAAGTTCAGGAAAACAAAAGGCGACAAAGAACCAAACCCAAACGACACAAAACAAATAATAAAATAAAAACACAAACAAAAACAGAAACAGAAACAGAAAATAAAACAACAACAATTTTAATCAAATATGCAAGCAATGAGGCTCATCAACATAAAATTAAAAAATCATAAAATGCTAAACTGCACAGCATGAACAAAATCCAAAAATCTGATTAAAACGAGTGTATAAAATAAAAGGTAAAAAAAAAACGGCAAACGCCGGGGCTCCAAAAAAAAGTAATAATAAAGTGGACAACAAGCTGGGGCGTCAAAATGCCGCCTAATTGCGGCACATGTGTGTGCGTCTGTGGGGCGTTGGGGGTGGAGGGGGCAGTTGGTTGAGCGGAATACCATGTATTTTATGACCTTACGACTGTGCACGTCACACACACACACAGACACACGCACACTCAGCTGGTCACTTTGTCATTCCATCAGCGTGATAAGCATCAAGTATTCGCCCCCATGCCGCGCCCCCTTCTAGCCAGAGTTGTGAACCGTTCAGCGCACGTGGAGCCAGCAGCATTTAAATTTCGGTTTTAACTCAGTTTTAACTGGTGGGCGTATTTTATTTTGTATACATTTTTTTTTCGTTTTTCTGATAAGCATAAATTGCAGCTTATCGTTATAGCTGCATCCGATTTGGATGCGATCTCTATGATAATACCATTTTATTTGGCATATTTAAATGACTTATTTCGACTATTTGTTTCACTTTCACTTGTTACGAGTTATGCTGGACAGATTTATGGCCAGAATAAAAACAATCTTGGCCAATCACTTACCATTTTATTGTGTCTTTTTATTGGATTTATTTGATTTATTCTTCAAACATATTTATTGATTTTTCTATCGTGTTTCACTTGAGACAGTTGTTTGAATTTTAATTCAAGTAAGCTTTCTCAATATTCACAATTAGGCATGTTGCACTTTCCCAGTATTGATCAGTTCCGCATGAGCTGGGAACGTATGTATAGCGATTTGTTTTGGTCAGTTGTGGGTCCTTGGCTGCATCACAGTGCATTGGCCCTTTCCCGGAATGTTGTCTGAGGCAGGAATGTTTGTAAATCTGCGACTGCATTCCGAGAACTTTCTCGCATTGAGGCTGCCACAAGTGGAAGCCGCAACTGCAGCGGGGGTCTTAGATTACGTTACGTATTTTGACTGCGCTAACTAAGTAATTGCCTCTTGCAACACCAACAACAACAACTACGATTTGTCACATGGTGCCCACAACACACAACACACAACAACAAACAACATCTAGTCGCCATTGGGCAGCAGCAGCAGCAGGCGAGTCGCCACTCGCTGTGGGTATGGTTGCAGCCAACCAACGAACTACTCCTCATTTTGCCAGCTATTGACGTTTTGTCACGTTTCCTGGAAAAAAACCGTTTTATTTGCTCGTCGTTGCCTGGCTTTCGGTTTGTTTTGTAAGCCGATGCCCACAAAAGCAAAACAAACTAAACAAAATGAAGAAGAAGTAGAAAAAGTCGAGAGAAGAAACAAATGCATGGAAAAAAGGAAAACAAACTTCAACTTGAAGCCGTTGCACTTGTGCAGCCTGCGGCTATTTATCAGTGAAAGATGGAGTCGTACACTCAAATCAAAACAGAAACAGAAACACAAAATCTATGTTCAAAAACACAAAAATTTTCTTTTGTCTTCAGCAAAACATTTTTTTAAATTAAAAGATCGATTTTAAATTCATAAATATTTAGCAGAAACAAATTAGATATTTTTTGGGATTTGCTAATTAAATTGTTGTGCATTATCTAGAGCATATATATTTTTTTGAGTGTAGAGTGTAGTCGTAGGCTTGGCGAGCGGAGCCCTCAGCATTTCTCACTGAGCGCTAATTGCATTGGCACGCCCGCCGAAGGGGGAGCCGTTAGGGCTAGGGGCAGGGTTAGCGGTCTCAACTCGAATGCCACAATTAGCGCCATTTAATGTGGAGCGTACTCGACTTTTTACGCACGATTCCTGCACCGCAGACGCCACTTTAAATTGTGGTGCTCAGGCGGCGACGTCGTCGTCTTCGTCGGAGGCCACAGTGTCAATGAGTTAATTAGCGCACGACTCCATTCCCCTCCAGCACCACTCTCCCCAGTCTGTGCAGACACCCAAAAGGGCCAAGCTCATATGTGTGTGGGTGTAGATGAAAAACAAAAAAAAACCAGAAACAGAGAAAAAATCTCTGCTTTTATTGGAGTCATCGTCTTTTCTGGGTCAAATGAGTCTCTCATAATTTATGTTGCGCTGATTGAATTTTTTGTAGTGCAATTAAAATTATTGAAAATCCCACAAAAACAAAAACAAAAAAATAACAAAAAAGTTCAAAAATTAAGATAAGATTTTTGTCTTTTCAAATTGATTGAAAAAGTGCAATGTGTGGTCATAAAACGAAAACACTGAAACGCATTCGTTGTTTCAGTTTCACATTAAAAAATGCCATACGAACTTGATGCATTTTTTGTATATCTAATTTGGTATGTTTTTGATCTTTGTGATCGAGTTTTATGCGAATTTTATGTTTCATTAGTGACCTTAGCGACATAAATAATAGTTTTTTAGTAAACCAATATGAAGTATTTATAAATTATTTACTGTACATAAATCAAGTTTTTCTTGTGGGTGGATCTGGACATGCATTAACAACATTATTAAATGGATGTTGACTTATTTATAGTGTTTAAACAACTAAAAAAATTTAATAAATGAATGAAATAGTATTTCATTTAAGCAAATAAGAAAGAAAAAAGGTTGATATGGTTGAAACGTTATTTTTAAGAATATTTGTAATAATTATTATTTCTTCTAATGCTTATGTTATTATTTAGTTATGAATTCAGGCTTCTTCGTGCCTTTTAGCTTATTTTTTGATATAGGAGGCTGTTGTAACCCTTAACCCTTAATATCCTTATATTAATATTCAATTTAAGCAGAACTGCTTGCTTTGCATAAGTGAACTGCTTGCTTTTGATTGTCGGCTAAAATTGCTTCAGTAATTGATACATTTTAAGCACTTTAATCAAAATATCATCACGCCAATTTAATGGTACTTGATTGTAGCAACTGCTGCTGCTTTTCTTGTTGTTTTTGTTGTTGATATATGCAAAAGATAAACGTGCAATTAAAAGTTGCTCGCACCATTTATCAATGCATTGCAGCAGCACTAGCTAGCAAGCAGTATCGATTACAGCAGCAACGGCAACAGCAACAGCAACAGCAACAAAAAAAAATCAACAGCAATAATAAAACTTAATAACTGCTGCCTTTTTGTGTTTGTTTATATTGAAAATATAAAAAGAGAAGGAAGGTTGTGGCGACCACACGCAGGCGGCATGTTATTTACAGTTAATTGCCGCCGACTGCAGCGAAAATGTAAAATTACATTGATAGTTGCAGCAGCAGACGACAACAACAACAACAATAAAAGCAGCAACAGCAGCAACGACAACAAAGAAGTCGCTTTGGGGAAGTTTCTTTATTGTTTATTTATTTAGCTCGCGCTGCGGTTTCGCTTTCATTGTTGTGGTTGCAAATGAAAAATAAATTGAAACTGGCATTTAATTAAGTTAACTGCGCACTGAGAAATGGGGAGGGGCAGCTGGGGTCAGTGGAGCGCAGTTTGGGCAATCGCTAGCAATTATTTTAAAATAAAAAACAAATAAATCAGCAGCTTTTTCTGAATTTTTATTTGCATCCGCGCAAGGACGTTTCTTAAGCCAAAAGCGCAGTTCCAGGTTGCAAAATGTGGCCAAAAAAAAACAACAAAAACATAGTATTTGCCTGCAACAAAGTGCATTTTATTAATTAAGTGCAAACGCAGTCACTTACAAGCCGTTTAAACTGCGTGTTAGCCAACTTGAAATGGCCCCGCTAATGCGTCGAAACCAAACAACTTGAAATTCGGTCCGCTTAAAAAGTGTCAACCGGCAGCATTAAATACCAAATGCAACTTTGAAGCTGCAGCTACACATTATGCATGTATATATATATTTATATATATATATATACACGTGTGTGTGTATGGCACGGGTGGGCCACTTGTTTACACTTTACATACAGCACCGAAAAAAAACTGCGCTCAAATTGCAACAGGCCAACAGCCATTTGCTTAAACAAATATTTTTCCGCTTTTTGAAATGCACTCATGGACGGGAGTACTTTAATTTTGTGATAATGCGTGTAAGGCTCGGCATTTCAGATGAAACTTTGGCTATATGTGACTATATGTTGCAGCCAGACACCCACATCATGTTGTTACCATAGAAACTATGGGTCCACAATAGATATACATGTCGAAGTCAGCTAGATCTTCAAATTATCAGAAATCATAAATGCCATAGAAACTAATGCTTACAAATTAGGCTCTTTTATGAATACATTTTAGATTTTTCTTTTCAAAATCATAAATTGCTAACTATATTTTAACAAATTATTGTAAACATTTGACTGCATACAACTAGCACAGAAACTATTGTTTGAAAATCGAGCACTTGCAATTTATTAATTTTTAAAAAATAATGCATTGTTTGCTGACCTCTTTTTCGGATTTAAATTTGTCTTTTATTTCTAATCTTTATATCTAAAAGTATTCAAAGATATTCAAATTGTACGCTGCAAGTGCATGCAAAATTCGATTTGCTTCCGTTCGCCACTTTTCTCGTTTTTATAATTTTCATTAATTTTTTGTGGATTTGTGTTTTTTACCTGAGTGTGAGTTGCTGAGTTATTGTGACAATTTTAATTGTTTGTTAAAGCTTCAAAACACACTCTGTGTGTGTGTGTGTGAAGGAAAGAGTGTGTCATTTTAGGTGAGTGAATTATGTTTAAGATATGCGCAGAAACATGGATTACGTCAGCATAAATTAAGATATATCCGTCGCTGATTTATGCGGACAGGTGTTAATTGTCATCGATTGGCCAATGAATAAGTATTCATTACTATTCGCCAATATCCACCCAGCAGGAAGCCGCTTTTTTTTCTCTCTGTTTTTCCAGCGTGGGAGTCCGTCGCAGGAAAAACAAGCGCTAATTGAATGCACTTAGGAGCACGACCAACTGTTTTGACAACAGATAAACGACACTTTATGGCCCATGTAATATGCAGCAATCCATATTTATATGTCTTTGCACAAATGTGGCCGAAATACCAGCAAATAATTTATGTGAGTTTCTGATTTAATTATTTACCCCATAGGGTTTCAAGAGTTTCGAAATTGCGCGTGTCGAGTTTGGTAATTGCAAAAATATTGGCTATTAGAAGAGGGAGTAAACACTTTGAAATTGCGAAATCTGCAAACACGAATTAATTGAGTTTATTTGAAAGAAAATGGCAAACAGCTATTCAGAAGAACAACTTTTAAAATATACAATTGAATTAGATCTGTAAATCGTTTTCGAAAACAATCGAAAATAGCAATTCGGTAGAAAAACACATAAAAATATTCAACTGAACGTTTCCCTTACAAAGTTTTTTGCCAATCATCATTGGGCCTAACTAGACCCCTCGTCCTTTGGCCATCAGCACTTGAAACGATTTAGTGGACCACCCAAATGAACTATAACCAAGCAGAAAAAAAGAAACAACCAATTTGACTTTGCCTTGAGGTTCGCATCGCTTTTGGGGGCGTGTCGCAGGCACTTACAACATAATTATTATAGAGGTCTAGGGCGAACTATTAACATGTCCGATGCATGGGTAAGATGAGAGCGTTTTAATGACGCCATTAATTAGCAAAAATTACCAACAATAAGAAAACACATTCTATACAAATTTTAACACCCTCCAGGGATAGTCCGAGAGAGAGAGAGAGAGAGACAGAGAAGGAGCAGCAGTTGGCTCAGTCCTTTGGGCCCTCGTGGTTGGTAACACCTTTTGATTTACGTGCAGCGCACTCGTTGGCCATAAAACAAAGTTAGAACCTTTTTGGGCCGCATCCTAGAAACGGCATCTATGAGGACTGAGGACTGAGGACTGCGGACTGGCTCATGTAACGCGGCAGGGCGCCTCCATCAGTCTGTCTGTCGGTCTGTCTGTCTTAACAATTTTTTTCGTTTTGCTTTTTGCTTTTGGCCCAAAGCGCCTGCCAGACCACGCAAGAGGCAGAAAAAGAGAAGCATCACCCACCGCACGTGCAAAAAAAAAGAAAAGAAATAAGTAAAAATTGTAGGCATAATAAAAATGTCATGTCCTTGTCTGCATTTTGCCTAGTTGTGCCTGGATCTGTGTGTGTGTGTGTGGCCAGGCTAAGAACAGGATTTGACCAGGTCTAAAGGTGCTAAGTGCGGCCGGCTGATATACATTTTGTTGTTGTTGCTGTTGTTGTTTTGCCTTTTATTGTCTGTAAATTTTGCTTCTTCTTCGCTTTTTGTTTCTGGCTTTGTTTTATTGTTTTTCGCTCGTCATTATTTCTACTTTTACGTTTGTTTGTTTTTTTGCGGGCCAGGAGAACCACCGCTCCCCCCTTCCCCGTCCCGCCTCTTTCTCTCCCTCTCTTTCTGTCTGTCTGCCTGTCTGTCTGTCTGTCTCTTTCTGGTTTTGTGTCTAGTTTTGGCCCAGCTCAGTGCTTGAAATGCTGACATTGAGTGACATTGCTGTGCAACTGTCAATGTTGCTTGCCATTTGTTGCATTTCAATGTTCTTTTAGCATTTATTTTTATTATTTTTTTGTTGCTCTTTTTGCTCTACCTTAATTAAGGCTTCAGGTGTAAAATGCTCATAAAATGTTTCGAGCGCCGTTGGCCGACAGCAAATTATGCGAACACACACATCGGAACCCTTCATCTTACTATATATACCCCAATCGCCTGCCACTTCCCCTGGCCCATGCCCATGCCTCATGCCCCATGTCCCATGCCCCATTTGCTGTTTTAAGGAGCCTTTTGCAAATCGATTCGTTGGAAAAATAAACTTGAATTGTTGCACTGACAACGTCGCGACGTTGCATGATGACTAAGTTGCTTGTGGCTGTGGCTTTTTGAGGCATGATAAATAGGTAGGTGTAGGAAACTCCCTAAAAAACTAGCATTTACTATGAGAGCAGCATTGGCGCTTTCTTTTTTAGTTTAGCTTTCAGCATTCGCTTTGCTTACTGGCAGATCTGATAGTGCAATAAAATATTCCTAAACAGGAATGAATGCTTTTTTGGAATAAACTAGAGACATTGTAGACTGACAAGTTAACTTCATTATCCAAGTGTGTGTCAGGAAGTCTCGCCTGAACTAGAAAAGGCTATAGTATCCTAGAAAAATAAGTTATCAGCTCGAAAGTTGCCTATGTCATATATAACATATTTAGACTGTCAACCCAACAATGATTCTGACATGTGTTCAAGAATTGGGGTTAATGGGAGAGCTGTAGATTAAAGTGGGGGCACGTGAATAATAATAGTAATTGTCAAAATAGACACTTAATTTTATAGGGCAGACATTTTTTTGGGTTTTTTTTTGCATTTCATGAATGTTTCACATGTTATCTAGAAGTTTTTAACTCCACACTGCTTGGACTTAATAATCGGAGAATAGTCCAAGTTTTTTGTCCTCCCTTTTCTCCTTTCTAATACCAAACTGACCCTCTGCTCTCTTTGGGCTTTAGCTACGCACCCAAACTTGCTGACCCCTCTCAGGGGCTCCTCGTGGCCCAATCCTAACCTTAATTGTCTACTCTCCCTCTCTCTCTACCGCACCCTCTTGCGTCTTATTCACTTGGCAACTCTGTATTTTTCATGGCGCTATAGCTCATTTAATAATTTTGCGCTAATCTTCGCATTTCTCGTCACTGAGCCTCTTGTTTTGGGCTTCTCCTCTGGCTCCGCCTGTGGCTGCATCCAGACGCGGCTCGGTCAATGTCCTATCTGTATTTTATTTTTGGCTGAATTTTATTTTATGTTGCCAAAAGCGCTGAACTGTTTACCTGCAAATCTTTTTAGTCGGCGTCGGCTGCCGCGTCCCTTTAATAATGAGATAAGAAAACATTTTGCCTTCAATTTTTGTTGCTGCTTTTTTGGTTTTCTTTTTGTATTTGTTGCCCGACTGCGTCCAGCGACAACGGGAGCAGCTAAAAGCGTATAACTCTATTAAAAATTATTGAAAGCATTATTTTATGGCAAGAGTCCAAACGGCCATTGATTGGTTTTGCCAGCCGGAAATCGGTTAATGATATTCCAAGGAAATCCATTTGGAACAGCTACCGGGGTGGTCTTTAACTACTCCTCCCTCCCACTCTCAATCAAAATTGACTCAGTTACGTAAGTTACACCATTATTGTTGTTGTATTTGCTCACCAGCAATTACCTGTTACAAATGATGTGCCAATTGTATGCCATCAAATGACTGTTCCCCTTCCCCCCAACTATTAGATATTGGTTGCTCGCTCCCCAAATGTCCAACCAAATGAGCAATTACCGAAAGCTACAAATGCTTTGCAGGCAGTAAGGTGTCGGCAGGCACGCATTGTCATTTAGTCAAGATACAAGCTGCACGAATGTGAATACGAATACGAATGAGTGCATGAATAGTGATGCGAGTGTGTTCACAGTTGGTGAATGGCACGAAACTGATAACTGGTAGATAAGCTCAGCAATGAATGAACTGTTTGGGAAAAGCTTTAAGTTTGCTTGATAATCAGTCACTTAAATATAATATTCATACGTGTAAGCTAAAGTGCTTATAACAATTAGTATTCCAGTCCAAAAATAACTGCATTAGTCAACACTGTGACAAGCTTTTTGTGTAAGCTGAAACTGTTTTGGCATTAGAGGTGGAAACCTTTAAGATTCTGATCGTAATAAACCAATTAAATGGGCAGATCACAGCATGGAGTCGACCTAATCGTGATCACCTTAAAACAGTGATTGAAGGCTCGAAATGCTGCTCAACACTGGCGCACCTTGAGCTGCATGAGGCAGTAGACATCCAAGAAGGCGTCGCGTGCAGCACCGAAACTAAATGTGCCCCAAACAAACGACAGACACGCAATTTTTTGGTAAACCTAAAGAAATAAATGCCGAAAAAATACCTGCGCCCTGCCAACTGCCCCAGCACATTAACAACTGCTTAAATACACAAGTTTTTCGCTTTTCATTATGCACACTCACACACAGTCATACAGAAGTACATTTACATGAAGCGAGGAGGGAGTGTGTTTGAAGTGCAGAAGTGGCAAAAGAAGAAGGCCAAGACCGAGAAACTCCAGTCAGGTTTGAGTCATGCAACATCAGAAGCTCATTAAACGGTAGTATGTATATATATATATATATATAGTATATATACTTTTCAACTTATGAGTACAAAAAGTCGAAATTTGCATAGCTGCACGCGATGCCTGAAGACTTTACGTAATTGGAAAGTGCCTGTTCCCAGAACGCAACGAGTCTCCCTTTTTTTTCCGAGTGGGAAGTGGGGGTTGGGGTTGGCGGTTTGGGTGGTGCCGGGGTGTGTGCCTGTATCACCTTGTAAATGAATTGATTTATTGGTGCGGCGCAAGCCAAACTGACAAATTAATGCATTTCCGTTCAGCGCTGCCAACTCGGCTGACAGCTGTCGGCGCTGCTGTTGGCCAATCTGAAGCACATAAATATCTAGCAGAAATATTAAGCATTTTGTTGGATGGAATTTGGTTGGCGCCCTCAGTTGCAACATTTCCTGCTGTCTTTGCTCATTCTTGGCCAATTCTTGGAAATTGTTTGGCATCAACTGCAACATTTTTGACCTTAAGCCGGGAAATTGTTTGTCGCATATAAATATCATCATTAATTCGGTGATAATTTACAGCTTTTCTGAGAGTTTATTTTATTTTTTTTTTGGGGAAATAACATGTGGAAAAAGACAATGTGAAAATTACGCTGTATTTAATCATAGAATTTCTTTATATTTTTTCTAGATATTTTTAACTCTACCAAAAATTGGCACTTACCATCTTAAATTCTTTCTCCGAAACTTAAAATTTTCATCACTAACACCAGAAATTTCAACTCCATAAATCTTTTTCCGAGTCAAATAGAAAACAATTAAAATGTACGCTCCTTTTTTTAATCAATTACCTAATTAACGCAAACAATAATGGGAGATAGACTTTAGTCTTCAAGCTCCTTAAATGAACACATCGGAATTGGTATGTTCAACATCGATTTCCATCTACAAATGGATGCCCAAAGACTTTTCCATCACAACATGTGGCAGAATGATGTCCTTTATGTCATCGGGTTGATTCCAAACGTCATCAAAGGACACTTCATTTATGCGTCCAGTCAGAATGTCATCCATTAGGTTGCTGGACGGTAAGAATGGTAACCGTCCTACTTGCCGAGCAATAAAGCGGTCCATGCTCATTTTAACAAGTGATCCCAGACCCGACGAGTCGCGCATCATTTGCATTTGCTGATTCAGCTTGGGTTCATTACAGTTGAGTGAACGGTGAACTTGTGGCAAGTGACTCAAATAATTACGCTCCGTGGGCAATACGGCCTTAAAGGATGCACTGAGGACATCTAGCGGTGGCACCTTCGACGACTGATCTTCCATCGTTTCAAAATAACATTCGTTTTATTCTTGAGAGCGGTTTTAAAAAATATATAATCAGTCTATGCCTGATTTGCTAGCTATAACTTTTGCTAACAACTGACAAATAAGTCAGAACAATATAGAGGAATAATTTCATGCTATCCTATTGTATTTTCTACAAATTCCACTCGATATAAATTTCATTTGCCACATACCACAAGAGGGGAACAGAACATGACTATCTCATCAGGCTACAAATTATTCATGGGATTTGAAGTGTCTCCAGCACAAGTCGCTGTGCACGATAATAATAATGATGATAAATGCCGTGCTGCGGGAATTACGTACAATTTAAAGGGTATTTAGGGATCAAGCACAGGTCGAACAAGAACAACAGCAACAACAAGCAGCAGACGCCTTGATCAAGATCAAAACCGAGTCTTCTATCGATTCTTGTTCACTTTAGAGCTCGTTGATAAGTAGCAAGTGAGTGAGAAAGAGAAGAAGTGCCATGTTTAGAAAGAAAAAGAAAAATAAAAAAGGTGCATTCCCTTTTGTTGTTGCTGGGAGTGACGAAAGATCATGTCCATTAGGTCGTCTGCAGCCAGTTAATGGCTCGAACCATCAAACAACCAAAAAAAAAAAAAGGTTCCACAACCGGTGGCTGATGTCGATCGTTCCGTCTGATCCACATGAGATTGATATGTTTTCCGGGGCATGGTCGACCGTCCGATCATATCGCACTGATTATAGTTTTGTGGTTGGTTTTTTCTTATATTTTTTTTAATATTCATGTCGATTATAACGCAAAGTCGGCTTAGCCAACGGAGCCAAGCGATATTTGTTTGATGAATTTATTGCGCCGTTGATCAAGCTGCTCATCGCCGAGCGGCGTTTTGTTTTTAATCCGTCGGCATTTCTTTCATATATATCCACCCCGAGTTATCTTTTTGTCGTTCTCGTAAAATGCACTATTTAATGGCTTGGAGTGTGCTACGACTAGGCCCGATCATCATCTCCAGCAGATTATCATTGTGTGGTTGGTTTTTATTGATCGATCATAAAGCAAATGCTGCAGCAGCAGCACCAGCAGCTGCCACTAGTTTTGTTGGGATAGGCATAAAAAGTATTACGACTTTTTATATATTTTATTACTGTTGTTGTTTTGTTTTTTTTTTTGGGATTAGCATTTGTGTATATTATTAATGTTGCATTTAGAGATTATAAGATAAGTAAGATATTATGTGATGATTAATATCAATGTTGATTAGCATTTCGTTCAACTTTGTTGGATTTTACATGGTTAATTTATAAAATGAACCATTTTATATAAGCTTTATGGCGCCATAACTTGCCAAATCCGCACAGATTTAAAGAAGCGCTATTTTTAGAAGACATTCCTTTTCTAACTTCGACAAAACTGAGCTAATTTTCAAGTCCTGAGTTCATTATTAGACGTCTATATTAATTTTGCATTTAAAGTTGGAAACGCGAATCTGGATCGATTATCATCTTTATATTGTACCCTCAAAACGCATTTGTGGATACTTTTAAAGACTATTTTGAATACAGATACATTCTATATTTAAATTAGAAAAAGTCTTACTTTTCACACTATTACAAAACTTTTTCAAAACTAAACCAAATATGTTCTCACGCTCCAAAAAAAAGTAAGAGAGAAGTAGACAATTCTAAGAACTTTTGATTTCAATGAATGCATTGACTAGCTGCGAGTGCTGTGAGTTCAGCTTCAGGTTCAGCTTCAGCTCCTTTGTCAGTCGCTGTTGGGGACTGAAGTGCGTAATTGCTGACAAGGCAGCTCCTGCCATTGAAACGTTTATGGATCAAAAATGCAAACGCTCATTAACCAATAGAAAAAGTGAAGAGATCGATGCTGGACAGCAAGAAAAACAAAGAGGGCAGAAAGGCTTTGAAGCCAAGCCGAAGTTCAAAAACAAGCCATTGTTATTCAAATTCAAGTTGAGAGGAGAGCAGAGCACAACTGAGAAGAGACAGAGAGAGAGAGAGGGAGAGAGAAAGAGAGACAGAGAGAATTTTCGAGGGAATGGGAAAAACTACATCAAATTGGCGCTTAAATATTTTCATAGCCCAGACACAAGTTGGGAAACTGTGGGAAACAATAATATTGAAACAGCGATTGAAAACGAAACGAAGAAAGAGATGAGCCGATACGAGAAAAGAAGAGAGGAGCAGAGACACGAAGGAATGGAGAGGCCAAGAAAGCCCATTTGACTATGTTTTCTTCTCCCTTTACTTACTGTAAACTGTAAACTTGAAATGGCCACTTGAGTTTTGAAGCGTTAAGTGGAAATCAATGGCGGTCAGCCCAGCAGCAGCAGCAGAAGAAGAAGCAATTGACCAAAAAAAAAAAAGAAGAAAAACTGTCGAACCTGCCTCCGAGTTGAGTTTCTCGACGGACGGACGGACGGACGGACGGACGACTGGCGATCGGCAAGCGGTACACTTGTTCAGCTTTGTTGTTGACCATGTTTTTTAACCGTTCTCTCCACCTCCTTTCATTTCTACTTCTTCTTCTTCATCTTCGTTTTCTTCTCTCTCGCGCGGTAGGTAAAAAATGCAGTTGAGAATTTCGAACGTTGTCGTCGGCGTCTCTTGGAAATTTGTTTGTGCGCAACGGAAATGCATTTATTTGTCCACAACTTGGACGGCGTTTAATGAAGTGACCGCCCCTTAACACCACCGCACCACACTCCGCACCGAACCACTGCACCACTCCAGAGTCGAACTCTTTGCGGGGCGTTAATTGATGAATCTGCGCTGCTGAGCAGGTTCAATGACTACCCCTACCCTAATCTCGTACCCCTACCCCTACCGCTACATTCAAAAAAATATGTGCTATTTCTTGGAATTTTCACGGCATGATTTCCTTTCGAGCTCTGTCGAAAAACTTTCATACATTGTCGTTTTTCGGGTTTTTCATGTTAAACACATCTATTTAAATTTTAATGATGTTTGTAATGATGGTGCTAAATATTTCCCACATTATTATCACCTAACTCATTGAGTAAAATCATCTTCTTATTTTTTCTCTCTTGTAAAGGTCGTCAGTTTGTAAATTGTGTCTAGTTATAATATTTACTTGTTTGACATTGAGTTTTGGCTTTTTTATTTTTGCTTAAAAGAAACAAAATTAAATAGTAAACAGGGTTTTGAATTTAAATATGATTAGATTTATAGACCCAAGGAATTTCCTTGACAAGATTTCAGATTACTAATTGAAATTTATTGTAAAGATGCTTTTAATATTTATAGCTACAGATAATGTCTGGCATAAAACATTTGCTTACAGAGCTATGAATAAACTAGGAGTATATTTTAATTTCCGGTTTTTTGTAAAACTTTTAAAATGTTGTTACAAAATTTAATGATTTTCTCCACAGGGACAGGTTTTAAAATAAATAAAATGAGTACAAAAATACTTTTATTGTATTTGGTTTGCCTGATCTTATTAAAGTCTTGATAATAATATAATAGTAAGAGACAGAGAAGACTTGCTAGGATTTATTTAAAGATCTAACATCTGCATTTCAAAACAATAAAGTTGTGTTGCGTAACAAAAAGTTTTTGCCAAAAGGTTTCATTAACAGGAACATCATAATGTTTTTCTTATATATTATCATTTAATATTACAAGATTATAATATTCAAATCAGCTGCTCAAAAATAGCAACTTGTCTATAAAATTATTAATGCCATCTCACTACACTTTGAGGCTATTATTTTGTTGTTTATTTTAAACTTTGATTGATCTTGTCGCTGGCGCTGGGGCAGCCTTCAACGATGCCCAACAATGCTAAACAGTTTTAATGAACTACAAGGCAAACAAAAAACATAGACCGACTGAAAAAAAGACCTCCATTGAAAAATCAAATCTTCTAGCCGAAAGCATAATGAAGGGGGCCAGAGGCCAGAGAGTCGTCATATTAAAAACAATGATCACTGGGGACCTGGAACCCTTGTCTATTTGTTCACGAAATTAACAGCTTGCAACTTGTTACATGCGGTAACTCTCTTGGGTGGGGGGAGGTGAGGAGGTGTTGATTGGGCAACGCCCTGGACATCAGACAATGTTGCCACGGGGGCGGGGACAGGGACAGAGACAGGGGCAAGGGACAGCATTTCAGATACGAAATGATTGCGTTCTTAAATTTATGACCGCACATGATGAGCTATAAATTGTTTTATTGCCCCAGAGAGCTCATCTAGCCCTAGTTATAGTGTTAGTGCTGGTTCTCCTCAACATTTTGCTACCCTTTCGATATTTGTATGATATTCTATATGCGACCTCAACAATTTTCGCCTTTGAGCAGGGCGAACTTTGTGTGCATTTTTCACGTTAGTCCCCAAATTAAATCATGTGATTTATTGCCGGTTTTCCCCCCCTGAAAAGTCTGTGAAAAGCGCTCGTTTGCGTTGGCTTTTACTGTGGTCTATTCTGTGGTTCTTTTTTCTATTTTCCTAGGGGGTTAGTGAAAGTGCGTTGATTGAAATGTCAAGATTCATTAGCCACGATGCTCGCTGGATTAATGGACTAATAAGGCACAGGAGCGGTTCAGCTGGAGATGCGGGTGCAAATTTTGTTAAGAAGGGAACTGAATTATTTAGTACATAACTTGATTTAACACAAGTTCAATTAAAAATATATATATATATATCCATATCACACTTCAACAAATATTTTGTACTGCTGTCTGTACCTTTTATGGCCATAGTTTATTTTTCTTGAATTTTCCACTAATTTCGCATAAGCTGAGCTCAAGTTCGTTGCCCAAATTGACAACCTTTGGCTGGGTTGGAAATACCCGCAAATAGTTTGAGCACAAGTGTGAGTTGGGTTAAACACCGGCAGCTTAGTGAATTGTGTACCGTAAAATACATATTTTGATTCATAAAAGCAACATACATAATCCAGGAAGGACTACCTGAGGACTACCAGGACTACTGCCGATCATGCAAATGAATGAAAAGCAGCCTTCGATGGGCGTGCAAATTGACAAAGCAACTTTTCACACATTAGTTATAAGTGTTGCGGGCCTTTTTGCTCCTTTTGTTTTTGGGTTTTCTTGTTGCTGGTTTTGTTTTTAAATACCAGCTGGAATTTTCACGCATTTTACACCTGTTGTTAAAAAAAGGAAAAAATTTGTCGTGCTGCTTGAAAATGTGCAAAAACAAACAATTGTCGAGTGACAGAAGTTGGAATATATACGTATATAAATACTTTAAAGGTCCTGCTGGAAAATACCAGTTGTAGCTCGTGCTGCGACCCTTATCTGAGTGTATCTTTCTTTTTGTATTTGGGACAGCTGCAGGCAGCGGCTCTAATTAGGCCCTGGTACGGCTGTTGGTTGTTATTGTGCGGGTTGCAACGTGAAATGGACTCTGGGCTGAGTTTTGCGGCCTGCCAGCAAAGTCCAGTGAAAGTTGACGCATTTGGTTTTGCGCAAAAAAATGTTATTATTTTTACTCGCAGCCGTTTTTGCAGTCATAAATTTGTTACTTTATGCGCCAAATGTCCGAAAGAGATGCAGAAATGTGGCAACAGCCTGGTCTACAAAAATCTCTTCAATAGACTTCGGCTACAGAGTCTGGCATAGAAAAGTCTACAAAATCTGTAAATGAAATTAAGGTTTCAA
Source organism: Drosophila picticornis (assembly GCA_035043845.1). NCBI lineage: Eukaryota > Metazoa > Arthropoda > Insecta > Diptera > Drosophilidae > Drosophila > Drosophila picticornis. The sequence continues at coordinate 4,760,014 of JAWNMR010000493.1, read as the reverse complement.
AGTGTGCCATAGAAAATTGCATCTGCCTTTGTGGATTTGAAGAGCTAGAAGAGTTACCTAAATCTGATTTTTGGTGGAGTAAGTCTGCTCCGAATGCTTATTTAAATTATTGAGCTACATATTTCGAGATGTATTTATTATATGACATATGACATAGATAATCTTATTTGTTATCTTTCAAAAGTGATTTCATAAATGTACAAATAGACATTGAAGTTTTCTGTTTTTTTTTTTCACAAATATATCTGCACATGCTATTTATATATTATCCTGTACAGTTTCATATGGGTTTCATGGAAATAATATTTCAAATTTTTAAATTTATAAAATATGAAATACAAAATAATGGCATCTTCCGTGAACCTAAGATAGACACTCGTTCTTTTTGGAAGCACATTTCTAGATATAAATGTTCTGATTATATATTCAATGCTTGTGACTCACATCTTCATAGCTAAGCTTCTGTTGTGCTACTCATTTGACTCATACACGTATTCATATCTCATAAGCAGCTACTTTAGCAACATTCATGGAATTCCTAAGTTCTTTCCCCATCGAAATGCTTTGAGGCATGTGAGATGGATGAGTTGAGTGACAGTTGAAAATGTTTGCAACACAGTTAATAACTGAGACAAATGTTGAACAGTCAAAAGTAATGTGACTTTGTTTTTAGGCCAAGTGAGGTGGCTGGGTTTTGTGGGAGAAATATGCGACACTTCATCATGCAGACACAGCAATAACAAGAAAACAATAACAATAACAACAACAACTACTGAAAAATGTTTTTATTTTTTGTTGAAGTTATTGTTTGTGAAAGGCTGCCAACAAAATTGTTAAATTAGATGCAACAAAATCGGAATGTGAAGGCATTTCCTGCAGACGTGTCAATAAACAAAAAAATAAAAAACAAGTCAAAAAGAGCGAGATGGCTAGAGGAAGGGAGACATTGGTAGAGAGAGAGAGAGGGAGAGAGGGAAGACCTCATAATATGCAACATTTATTACAAGCGCACTTGAGCTGTGTTTTGTTTGGGTTTTTTTTTTCTTTTTTTTTTTTTTAATTTTTTGGGGAAGTTGTAAATTGATTGGGTACTTACGTATCTGTGAAATGTCTGTCACTGAGACTGTTCCTTCCGCAGCTAGGTGTATGGCTTTGTTGTGTGCACACTGTGACATTATTACGTAATCTTCTACTGTACATAATGCACCTGAAATCACCACCTGAAAAATAAGGAGAGAGACAGCGAGAAAGAGAGCGAGAGCGTTAGTCATAAACAGCGCAAGTACACGAAGGAAAATGATCGAGAAGTAATATAAAGTTTAGAGTGCGAAATTGCTATTTCACGGATGAGTTATTTGATTTGGATTCACAAAAATTACTGAATGAAAGCTGATTATTTTATACTTATTTTGAAAAACATAAACAACTTATATATAAAGTTAGATCACAGTTTTTCTCCAAGTGTATGTGTATTTTGTATCACTATCTGTGGATCGTTATCGATAACAGCCAATCAATATTGTATCTAACAGATACAACACAAATACAAACACACACACATAGAAGAACCTAAATTGCATACCAGTGTTTACAACTTGTCAAACAATTCCCCGCGCCTTTTTTATTACTTCCTCAACCGCCCCCACAGCCAAGGGCCCTCCTCTCTCTCTCTCTCTCTCTCTCACTGTTGTCTTGTCTCCTGCGTAGATCGGTAGTCGCCTCTGGGGTAATTTATCATGTTTGATTTGTTGTCTGACTTTTGATATTTCAATTTCACATAACAGCCACATTCATTCATTCATTCATAATCGCCCCCCTTTTTCAATTTATTGAATTTATTGTTGGTGTTTTTCGGCGCTTGTTTCTTTTCTTATTATTATTATTTTTATACTGTTGTGCCAGGTCAGGTTGTAAATCAGGCAACTGGCAACCGAAACGAGTTCAATTAAGCCGACACCTGCTCGACTGTGAAAACTATTCAACTATTTATGGCTCATCTTAAGCCACTCGTAAATATCACGTTTAGTTTAGTGCGAGAATTGTAAATAATTCGTGAAAATATCTTAGCAACCCCGAAACTACTTATATCAGAATATATTTCACTACTATTTGCCTGCCCTGCATTCATAATCTGAGATTTTATTTTTGAATTATTAACTTAATTTAATTAATTTATGTATGTAGTGGTCCTTAAAGCTTTGCTTATTTACAGCCTTCTTTTCATAAGCGTCCTAATAATCATAGTCTGATAAGATTTGATTTACTATATTTGTATTAAATATCTGTTGTAGTTAAATTATAATTTGTACGTATTATTTTCAGTTGTGTTCCAATTTGTGCTCCTTTTTTTTTGGCTATTTCAATTGCAATTTAAATTTTTTTACATTAAAAATGTATCATTTTTTACGTGTTTCTGGTTTCGTTTTCGATCATATTCCTAGCCTATTATCCTTCTTGACTGATTGACCCATCTTTGGCACTTATGACTTTAGTTCTATCCCGTATGAGGTCTTACTTTTTTTTGCATTCTTTTTAGTCATCCATTATCCATTAACCCATTGTTTTTTGTCCTTCTTTATTTTATTTTACGTACGTCTCACGTTATGATTAGTGTGTACCTACTCAACCCATTCTTTTCTTGTACTTAACCCACTCCCTTTCATCTTTCACAATTTTCACTACACAAAGTGAGTTTGGTTATCGATAACATCTCTTTCATTGCTTAAGTTTCGATTGTTTTAATCAACCCTTTGTCACCCTTAAGTAGCATTTTAATTGTTTGGCGCCACAACAAAACCCTCAACGCTAAAGACCACCCAACTAGTCCAACCCACCATTCTCACCACCCCCTTCTAGCACATGTGAACCACTCCAGGGAGCACTTGACTCCAGTCTCGAGGCCTCTCGAGATTGGGAGAAGGCGCATCAAACACAGTCTCAGCCACGTTGAGTAGCCTCCACAAGTTAGCCAAGCTAAACTTCTTAAAAACCAATTTCTGCAGCTGGTTTTGGTTCTGTTTCGATAACTGGTAACTGAAACTGAAAACGAAACCCATCGAGAAATCTTATCGCAACCGAAAACACACATTGAAAATTTATGCTCCGCATAACCTCGTTTTCGGTCTGAACCGTTTTCCCAAGCGTTTTTAACGCTACTTCAACTTGCTACGAGATACAGATATGTGGGTGGGACGAGGGAGAAACGGTGAGGGGGCGGTGGGTTGAGTAAAACGCATTATTTTGTAATTATCGACAGAGTTCTAATAAATAAAGCGAACGTGCGTCTGCGTCGCACAAACAAATAATAATAGTAAAAATAAAAGAAATACGTCGCAAGGCCCCTCACAACAAACGTTTTGACAGGGCTATAATTTTTACTGTGTTCTTCTTCTTCTTCTCCCTCTTTAGGTTTTTGTGGGTTGATAAAATTATGAATGAAGATAAGGTATGCCACACAAAACTTGAATGGGTTGGATGGGTGTGTGTAGATCTATGACTGGGAGGGTGTATGTTCTTTGTTTTTGTTTGTTTGCTTGTGTTGCAAATGCTTCTGTATGTTTTTTGCTGAAGTTAATAATGGAAATGATTTCAAACTTCGCAGCTCGTGCATATTTACATGCTCATTATTTACCCTGTATGAATGCCATACATTTATGGTGTATATTTGAAGATAGAACTGGATGTTTCTCGATGTGTATGTGGTAAATATGCTTTGTCGATCTTTTAACAGTGGCATTTTAAGTGCAGTTAACTCCTATTTAAGTTCTTTGTATACCCTGTAATCCAAGAAATGCTTGCAATTTAGAGCCTTGCAACATGGCTTAAGTATTGTCTTAAAATTCATTTTAGTTAAGCGGCAAATCCACTTTTTGACTTACAGGGTATACTCTATCTGTCAACCATTCATTCACTTGTAAAAAACTGTTGCGCACGCGAATTCTTATGTAAAATTCTTGTCAATTCTGAATTTTAATTATAAAATCATACCCTTCATAGTCTTGATGACTTTAAGAAGAGTAAGAAAATAATTCTAAAATCTTTTTATGAAAACTAAACTCATAAGATTTGAGTAGCGAACCTCGCCATATTTTGATTCGTTTTTTCTAAGAATAAAATTTATAGTTTAGAATAAAAACCTTTTCACGCAAACAAAATTCTTACTAAGTCATATCTAGAATTATAATTGATTTGAGCTTAACTGATAAATATTATTCTGTATAACAAAATGAGTAATCGACTGCATAATAGTGTAAAGCAATATTATGGATGATAATATTTAATTATCAAAAAAACCTTATTTAAAATTTACTCTTCAAAGAATTTCTAACTGAGTCAAGGTTAATTTTCAAATGTTTTCGAATCGAGCTTAAATACCAATTGGAATATTTTGTGTTTTGGTAAGGGTGTTTGATTTGATTTAAGGGTATGCTGGACTACCGTTACTTACAATAAAAAAGAGCAGTCTTTTCAACTGATTCGACATTCATTCGGCGATTAATGTGCATAATTTTAACCCATTTACTGCCAGCTGAGCAGCAAACTAAAATTTCGTCCTGGCAATTCTGCGATCCTGACGACAACGCCTGCTAAAAATCTGGTAACGCCACTTAAGTTTGATAACGCTGACATTGAATGCTTAATTGTGCAATTTGTGGGCGTGGCATTTAAATTGTAAACACTTTTTCGGCCTTTTTCAGCTATTTTTTGCAAACTTTTATTTTTTGCCTGGAATTTCACGTTTTTTGCCAACTTTTTGTTGTATTTGTCGTTGTTATTGTTATTAATTAATTATAAATAACAAATTCCAGGCGGCGCACACACAGTTACACACAGCTCCATACACATTCGCAGACATTTAATCGGCGGCACTTCCGTTTCCGTTTTGGCAATATTTTTTGTATATTTTTTTAAGCACTTGTCACGTTTTTCAAGATTAACTTTTAGTTTTTGGCTTGTATTTCTTTATTTATTTTTGTTGTTGTTGTTGACAGCTGAATGGCGTTGCCACCTAATTTGCACAAATGTTACATGCCGTAACGGTAAATGCCAAATAACCGCAAATATTACAAGTCACACACACATTGCGAGTGAAAGAAACAGAGAGAGAAAGATAGAGAGAGAGAGCGATAGAGAGAGGCAGAGCGGGAGAGAGCGAGAGAGAAAGAGAGACGGAATATGATTTGTGGATGCGTTGTTTATTTATTTATTTTTGTATATTATTTTGTAATTTTTAGCAGCAGCGGGCGACGTTGAACGTCTTTGCAGGGCGATTGAATTATCGAGACTAACCGAAACGAAACGTGCGACATTTTCTTGTTGCTGCTGTATTGTTGCTTATGCCGTTGTTGTTGCTGCTGTTGCTGTTGTTGTTGCTGGATACGGATACGGCCAACATAAGCAGGCGGCAAACAGCAAACAGCAAGCAGTCTGTCGGCAGAGTCAACAGTCAACAGACAGCTGCACAACAGACATGTTGCATGTCGAACATTTGAACTGCCTCTCAAATCTGACAGATATTTGTTAAAGTTAATCAATCGCAAGCCAAATCGGTGTAAAATATTTCTATATAGTTTTTTCCATAACAGACTTCGAAATAGAGCTTTCAATTTTAAATCCTTTATAAATTATGTAATTGAATAATTGATGAGTGCTTTAACTTAAGCATCTAGCAGAATTGCATATATTTTTAACATGCACTTCTTTTTAACTGTCTCATTTTATTGCATAATCCATTAAAATGCTTAGCAGCTAATGACTTTATTATTAACATATATTATCATTTTAGGTGTTATTTCAACCCATAACCAAAATACCCCATTTGTTCCAGCAACGGAAAGTGCAGCTAATATAATTTATAGCTGCTGCTGCTGCTGTTGTCTCAAGTCTTAACAGTCGCTGCAGTCGCACTGCTGTTAAGCGTTTGTTGTAGCATGGGAGAACTGCTGTTAACGGCAGCAGTGCATGCAAAGCGTGCTGTAGCTAATAGCCTCGGCAACATCGAACCTGTTGTATGAGCTGCTAACCAGTCAGCAGTTAACTGTTGTTGTTGCAGCTGGTGTTAACGGTTTGTTTACAGTTTCGAGCATAATTTCTGCTTAAATGTTATTGCAGGCAATACGAATGAGTTAAAATAAAATGAAATTGCGAAATTGGGAACGGTTAAAAATAAACTTTATGTGTGATTTCTGTTCAACTATGGTACAATGTAATGAGTACTTTAGTGTAGGTAAATATATTTTTGCTTAAGTTTATAATAGTTGTATGGGTTATTTAAAGCTTCTTTAGGGTAGGTCGGGAGCAAAATATCCTAATTAGTTTTGAGATCATAATGCTTTGATAATGGCATTAGTGTTTGTATTTCTTCTCTCTTTAAGGTATATTATTTATAGTTGTTAAGCTCATTCTATTGAAAAGTTATATTTAAGTTATTTTATTTATATTTTTCAGTTCATTTAAAAGTAAGAGAAAATATCGTATCTATATTTCTATTGAAAACTTCTCTTTAAGTTAATTTATTGATATTTTTGAGCTTATTTAAAATGAAAAAATGGTTTTTAATATTCTGCCCCTGCTCGATTCCTGAGCGAAATTCTTTAGAAATTCGCAAAATATTTACTGCTTTTCATTATTGTTATTATTTCTGTGAAATTTTATTCGCCACAAAATCCCATTAGTGGAATCTTAGCCAGCCTGAGCAGGGAAGGAAACGACAATAAACTGGACACGCGCTCCTCATTAATGGAGGCAATAATGAAAATTGCAATTGTAGTTTCCGGGTGTCCATAAAAATGGTTAACGCCCACGCAACAAAACTAACCCAGCAACCCCTAAGTGTCTATGTGTGTGTGTGAGTGTGTATGGGTGTATGTTGGTGTGTGTGTGGCACAGTTTAAAGCGATTAGGGTCGCAACAAAAGGAATGAAGACCAAAGAGGACCAAAGAGGAGGACCCGCATGCAAGGACTTCCGTTGGGTGAGTGGAGGAAGTTGCCAAAAACTGCAAGCGTTTTGTGATTCAACACTGATTGACACTGAAGGAAGTGTCACAGGACGAGAAGGGGGAGGGAGGAGGAGCAGGAGTACAACCGGCCAACTGTCAATCAATAGAAATTCATCGACATGGACATGCGTCCATCTTCATTGTTCGGCGCACAATGGCGATTTAAGTTACTCTTCCTCTTCTTCATCTCCCCTCCTCGCTTTTGCCGTTCATGTCCTTGTAATCCTCGATAATGGGCTATTGTCAGTGCGACTGACGCTTGACGCCGTGGCGACAACACCAAAGAACAGCTACTTCGGTTGAATGCTTCATTGCGTTCCACTCCCCTGCCCATCCTTCCCCTCATCGTTTCCATGCTCCCTTTTGGGCTGATTGGTGACGCACTTTGGCACAGAGTCGATATTGGATTACCCATTGCTGCAGCAGCAATAAGCCAAAGAATCTGTATTAAAGTCGGTGTTAATTATGTGGACTGCTGAGGGGATTTACGATAGAGTTGGAACGAGGGAAACTAAGTGAAAATAGAAAGAAAAATGTAGAAATTGTCGATCAAAAATGTAAACCAATATTTTTATTTAATAAGAAAGCGTAAAACGTGTTTTGTTTGTTGGCTTTCAATCTTTCCATTGGAAACGGCTAACTCTGGCTAGATGCATGATCGAACTACTGGAAAACTGACGCAACTTTTGATAAATGATTGTAATTGCTCTTTGTGTAGTCAGCCCAATCAATCAAATTAGTCAATCGCTCAACAATAAATGTCCAGATTTATTGTGCACCTCGCCAGACAAATAAAAAAGAAATTGTTTTATGATAATGTTCATGTCACAGTCATAATGTGGTCCCAACATGGCGCCCAAGTAGTACAGAAATTGTAGATAAAGCGTGCCACGCTTGCCACATATAATTATTTGCTAACTTGCAAAAATATTTCGCTATATCTTTGTCAATTGGGAGTACCCCTTATTTGCTCTATTATCCTATTAAGGGCAATCCATCAAAACCATTGTGAGTCAAGGCCAGGTAAATGTAATTGCAAAACTGCGGGGAATCTTGAGTTATTATGATTAGACCGATATTTGCAAAATCATTAAGACTGTTGCCAGGCAAACAAAATCGTGCCTTTAAGTGTGAAAGTCATTGCTTAGTATTGTTCCCTGTTTCGCTGCTTATCGCTGTGACGTCACAAGAATTAACGACTCGATTAGATTGGTAGCAGATGTGGTAACTGCAAATATGTCCACTATTTTTCTATCTTTTGTGTTTTTTTTTTTTGCATTCTAATAGTCGCGATTGCATTCTTCTTCTTTGCGATACAAACTAAAATGTACGAAATTTACGGAAAACAAATTAATCATCTTGAAAAAGAGGTACTTGAGAAAATAGGTTTCGTGACTACATAAATTACACAGAATTCTAGGCGAAAATGAAAATGTGTGCTTATCGCTGCCATTGTTTTTTTCAAATAAAATTATAAATATTATTTATGTTTAAAGTTCAAGTACCTGCATTTTTGTCTAGTCTCAACATTTTTCAATCAAAATTCTTATCATACACACAATCAAATAGTACCAATAATAAATCGTAGCAAAGTTAAAATACTTTATATAAACAGATGTGCAAATAAGACCCATTTATTGCTTCGAGCCGCGTAAACAATTTCACGGAGTTTTAATCGGTTACTTTGACGAACTTGAGTGAAGAGTTTTGGGTTTATTCCAAGAATGATAAGTCCTATAGCTTCCTGACTAGTTGCCCGAGTGCTTAAGATTCTGCGACGGTGGAAGTTACGGCTTGAGTTGAAATGTCGAGGGGATTTTATTCATAGCATTGTATAACATTATAACTGATTGCCTATGATTACAATCTTTTTCATAAGATTTAAAAATGACAGATATAAAATTGTGTTCAATTATTGGTGATCTTTGCAAAGTGCGCAATTAGAATTCGAGTTTGAGATAAATGTGTTAAAAATAATATATTAAAGACCTGTACACAATTCCAGTTGCAGAGGTATTCATGCTTTGACTTTTCTGCGTCTATTGGAAGACTTCTACTAAAGCAACTAATAAAATACATATATATATACATATATATATGTATATATATATATATATAAATACATATGTATGTTTGTATTGACTGTAAATGAGCTTAGCTGCAGCGCATTGAAAATTTGATAAATTTTCTTAGCTGGCAAATCCACTCATCAACGTAATTGGCAACGTGGGTGGCTTCGTGCTTCATTTCAACGTATCGTTTTGACCATTTACGTTTAATTAACTTGGCCAAAACAACAAACGCGAGTCAAACATGAAAGATAAGCGCACGTGTCCAATCAAGAAGAAGCATATGCGACTGGAAACATGTGCTTCGAAAGCGTACTCATTTCTTAACCGATTTTTGTTGAACTCCACATTTGAAAATACATTTTTGCAGTTTTACTTACTCATAATTGTTTATTTAAAATCTAAAAATCGAAAATTAAGAATATAGAAAATGAATAAGCTCTTTTAACTGCGCAGGCAGGCAGGGTATTTAAAAGCACTGCTTATTGTTTAGCTAATTGCTGCCAACAGCTAAAACAACCAAAGCAACAACCAAAGCAACAACTAAAACAACAGCAAGCAGGCTGCCAAGCCTCTGAAAACGCTTGTCGGCGGCAGTTTGTGTTTTTGTTGTTCATTATTTTGTTTTTGCTAGTTGGCCTTTTGACTTCGGCGCTATCCACGTCGTTTAGTTAAGTTAACAATTTAATTTTCCAGTTTCGCTTTTCGTTTTTTATTTTTTTTTTGGTTTGCAAGTTTTTGTTTTTAACTGCTTGCGTTAATCGTTCGATCTTGGATTGTAGGTTGACACCAGTCTTTTTTCTATTATTTTAAGCCACTCGAACTTTGTTTCTTAACGGACGACTTATTACGGATTGGAAGTTATTTGGCTAATCTGCTGCGTGCCCCTGGCGCCAATTAATATATTTGACTGATTACCGTTTGCATATTTTTGTGACGCATAAAATGGAATTTTTGCTCGCCATGTTCTGATAATTAATTATGATTGTCATCATTGTGAAATTACTGATTACAAACCGTAGTCGTTGCTAGCCATGCAGATCAAAAGACTGCCTAAAAATATAATTTTTACAAGTAAAAGTCTTAAGAATTAATGTCCCTTCTTAGAAATACTTTGATAAAGTTCTCCAGATTTGACAAGCTTAAATTTGCCATCAATTAAACATGACAACTTCGTTATTATATATAAGTTTAGTATTTTTTGTTCATAGTACACATTTTTGAGTTGTAGAGATATCAGTTGATTGACTTCAACACGCGCCAACATTTTGCATTTTCATTATTATTATTATTATTACAATTATGTTATTTACTGATACTCATAATCTAGTCAGTGTTGATGTTCTGACAAGTTGGCAGGAAAGGAAATTAAACGGTCGACAACTCTAATTGTTCTATGACGCTGTACTCTTCTTACTCTTTCTTTGCCTCGTTGAACTTAACAAACACTTTAACATGCTGTCAAAGTTGATTTTCGGTTTGGTTTGAATTGGGTTTCTCCTGTTATTTGTTAACATTCAGGTTAGCTGACATCAGCCAATTAATAATATATATATAAATATATATGTTGTACACTATTGCTGTTCTAGTATTTGGTTTTGCAAACTATGTTTTAAAATAATGAACACAAATTTAACTGTTTGTCAAGTGTGAATTTCTTCACCTTTAACTTGTTCTGTGTTACTAATACTGGAAATATATGTTGATTTTCAGATTGACAAAGTTTTTGTAGCAGTTGTTAAGATTTATGTTTTTATTGCGGAACTGGACAGCTTAAATATTATCTGGTATTTTTTTTGTGGCAATAAAATTAATAGACATTCATGAAATTGTATCATAAATTCGTACAAAATAGTCTAGCTGCATTTACAGCTCTGGCTGTAATATTCAACCCAACACAATTGAGCTATAAAAATATATATTCATTTATCTGATTTTTGTTATCGATACCCAGTACACATTGAAAATTGAAAGGTGTGTAATAGTCAGAATAGTTTGTATGAATAAATCTCAGATTCTATTAGAGCTACAGTATCTACTAGTCGAGAGAGCTCGAAGTCAGAGTTTATACAAGTCGAGCTCTCGAGACTTAAATAATCTTTTTTTTCAGAAGGAGGAAGTGGCTCATAACGTATATATGTATATATCTTTTTATCCGTATCAACAGTCGGGTCGATCTATATTATCTGCATAAGCCAGCTTTTCTTCGAGGTTATAAGGGCTAGGGAAAGGCTTGAACCCGAGCACTCTCGACTACAATACTCTATTCAAAAGAGGAAGTCTCCACTAAAGCTGCAATCAGCTACTTGTCAAATGCTCATCTTTATCAGACAGTAGCCAAAACCTGATTTATAAGCTAACTAACTGGCCAATCTAAAGCATATATATATATATATATATATATATATATATATGCATACATAAATATAACATATATATAGTACAGATTTATAGCCAAAGTGTCGGCCTAATTGAGAATCATAAAGATTGTGGACTGCGCAAATCAAAACAAATCGTAAATAAATCTGTACAAGTTTTTTTTTTATATTGTTTGTGTTCCTTTAAGAAATCGAAATTTAAGTTTATTGTAAACTGGGCGGAATTCCATTTTGGCCATTTGCACTTGACAATTGCTATCGGGGCACGTTTGATGTTGTTTTTTCCTGCATTGAACTTTGATACCGCATCGTATATTATTATTTTTATCGATTCGTTAAATTTAGTCTGCCGGCTGCAGCAGGAAACCACTTGAGATTTTCGCTATTTTGGAGCCCAGACCAGTGGCTAATGAGCACTAATTGGTTTGAAATGCTGAAGTGCTGTAAATGCTGAAAAATTTCCTTCCTTCATCGATTTATGGTCTTTGATTTATGAGCGATATAATTTCGCTAAAAATATGATACAACACATTGTTAAACAGGATTCTGCGGTTTCCTGGGCACGTGTTCGCATCTCTCTCTCTCTCTCTCTCTCTCTCTCTCTCTCAGTTTCCCCCTCTCTCTCCCTCTTTGTTTTTGACCACAGCAACGAGCTAACAATTTTGGTAGCACAATATTTGCGTCTGGCCAACAAAAACTCACGCACACGCAAAAACCGCAAAGTCAACAAAATACCCCTCCAGCTGTTACACGTTGTATCTGTATCTACACTTATACGAAAGTATCTCAGTATCTACGTATCTTTTGTGCATGCATTTGGGCTCGTGGCCGGCGGGCGAATCATGTTTAACAAGTAATAAAAGTGATTAAAGCAAATCTAAACGCTTGTTTCACATCGAAAGGGGAGTTTAGAGGGGGTAGGGGCAGGAGTGCCATTCCATTTATTAATCAAAATCTGTGCAGCCATGCAATATGCAAATGTGGCAAACAGTTTCGACGTCTGCTGCACAAAAGTAATCAATAGAACGGATGTCCAACCAAAAAAGCATACGAACGCCTTTTATTTGGTTGCTTAAGTGTAATTATATAATGGTCAGCACTTGACGAGTGCGGACCTCCCTTAACGAAACACCACACAATGGAGCAAATATACAAAATATTAATATTAAAAAATATGCTAAATCAAGTAAGTATGATATAGTCGAGAATGATATTGTGTAGAAGAGAGTGGCAAGCTAGTTAAGATAGCCAGGATAGATAGATATTTGTAGTTAAGATAAATAGATACTAGAAGCTGTTGGATACATGGTAAACTTGTTGATATAGTTTCTTCTATATAAACGATATACGAGGAAAGGGGATCGGTTAAGTTGTTTTTTTAATAACGGTGGACAGCTTTTGGTCCACATTATATAGAGAAATAATTATTTAAAGTATATTTAAATACTTTTTATTTTAGCTTCACAAATATTTCTTGTGTGTAGTGAATTCAATCACACCCATTGTGCTGGCTACCTTTTACCTTCAAATTGGGCTGTGGCTACTCGCAATGCTTGTTTTTGGCCATAATACTAGCCTACCTTTTTGCCACCATACCAAATAAATGTCCTCATCCATACGCCCCCCACACTGCTTGCCCCCTCTAGTTGCATGTTTATCAAATGGCATGTTTCTCACTCCAGCGCTTTTCTCTCTCTCTTTTCCTTTTTGGCCTTTTGGCATTTTCAGCTTTAGCCATTTTCCAGCGGAAATGTGAGCCAAAATGTTTGCGTGCCTCCGCAACGAGTTTTGGTTGTATTCATTTATTCATATATATGTTTGTATATATGTATGAGTGAATGTTCTAGGTGGCTTTAAGTATTTGAAATTGAAGTAAGCACACAAGAAATATACGTCATAAAAAGGGGCGTGGCAATGGGCAGGGTGCAGGCGCCGGCAAATGCGTTCATTGAACTGAGCCAAGAAAAAACGCATATGCAATAAAATCAACAGAAAACGAGCAAGAAATAAAGACTTTGAGAAGGCAAAAATAAATATGTGGAAAATTTGCTGGCGACAAGACAAACAGCATGCGCTGGATTTATGGGTGCGCCGTGGGGGTGCAAATGGGGCAGGGGTGTGGCGGAGGGTGGGGTAAGCGCAAGGATACGTCTTCGTCTTGTTCTTCGACTTAGTCGCTGTGTTCGTGCGACGGAAGCGGAAAGACGCGCAACTTGCCAAGTTGTGTGTGAAGCCAGGCAGGCCACAGGACATGAGGACGACCGCAGGAGAAAAGGAAGCTGTCGGAAAGGCTGACAACCCTGCCAAAAAATACAAGAAAAGAAAAGAAAATAAATAAGGCAGCGGAAGCGAATTATGTTGCCTTATGTGGCCCCAAAAGGGCTTCAAGCCGTAAACTCTGCCCTCCTTCAGAAATTGATATGCAGATATGCACACAAGGATACACCAAGGATATGGATATAGCCCCCCCTCCTCCCACCGCGTTTGCTTAATGTGGCGAAAATGTAATATTTTAACAAGCGATGCAAGGTATCAGATTTGTGTACATGTCTCTCTGTGTTTTATTGGTGCACATTATTCACAAGTCGCTGGGCAGCAAAGTCAAGTTATTGCGGCCCATTGCATAAGCGGCACAACATGGCGTATTATTATTAATATACATATACCATTTCCTTATGTTCCGCAACCACACAACGCTTGAAGGCCCAATAACTGAGAGCTGCTCGAATTGATCCGACACAATGGACGGCCATCATCATAATAATCATTATAATCACAATGAACGTGGCCCAAAAGCAAAAGCACTTGAAGTTGACCGATGGAGTGCTGAGGAGTGGATGGGGTAGGGGAGGGGGGCTAAGTGAAGAAGGGGCCAATTGAATTGATTTCTTTGTGAGTAATAAAAATTATGTTTGTTCTCCTTTATAATGTGGGGGAATTCGATTTGAAGTAAAGCTAATCTTTCTCAGTCTAGTTTCTAGTCAAGTCTTGTAGAGAAATTTTGGAAAACTGCCCCAAAAGTATGCTACAAATTGATAAAAACATATTTTTAACAATTTCACAACATTTTTGGGATCTAAAAAGTTGCTTCAAAATAACACAGACAGCTTAAGAAAAATTGTTAATTATTATTTATTCGTATATTTAAGAAAGCCATGAGTAAATTCTGCAAGTAAGTTTCAAAAATGTATCTTATATTTATAAAATGCGCGCAACAAGATGTTTATTAATTGCATTCGAATTTTTTACTTAGCATCGAGACTATATTTATAATAAAATTTATTGCCATTTTTTACCAGAAAATTGATCATTTTCAATTCTTGTTTTTCTGCTCGCTATCAAAAGACGTTTAAGTATAAAAAACATGGCGTATCACATATATTTTTGTCGAAAATTTATGGACAAATAAATAAAATATAAATTTTGATTATTTTTGCGCCGATTATCAAACAAATTTTGTGCAGCTGCCAAAATAATTTTCACCACGTCATTTCGACGTCACATTTGAGAAGGTTATCGCATGAATGCCATGAATCGAGTACTCGCAAAAAGTGGTTTGAATGCCCATAAATTAGTTAGTGCGGGCCAACATAAAGCAAGTGAGTCCAAGTTGTCATTCAGCCAAGATTCTGATGATGTGAAAAGTGAGACTACGTGATTTTCTTGTCAAGCAAAGAAAAAAAAAAATTAATAAAAATAAAACCAGTGAAGCTTCTTTAATGACTGATTGTTTAACCGACTGTCGAACTATTTCAGTCCACCTGAGGTTAAATGACATATTTTAGATAGCTTTCTGTCTGTATGAGCACGATTGTCGTCAATGGGAATTTCCCATTAAAAATATATAATTTAAAGCTTTTGCTATTTTTGGATACTTTGTGTGTAGATTTATGACTTGAAAGCAGACATTTGTCGGTATTTTTTTATATCTAACATTCCTCAACATCAAGTATAAGCCTTAGCTGTTTAAGTTGCATTAAGTAAATTGTTTCTTATAATAACAAATGCCTCAATCGACTGCCAAACTTGCAACTGAAATGCGAGAGTGAAACTGTGATTAGGTCTAAGTTCCGCTAACTGCCCAGATCGATGGGTGTGAGCAGAAAAAAAAACCAAAAAAAAGAGAACAGCAGAAAAAAACTGTTTGAGCGAACTGTGGCATGAGGCACGCCCCTGGTTGGGGCAATTTGGTGCGCTTCGTTGCGCGTGAAAATTATGATTTTTGCTTTTTTGCGAAAATCTCATTAAAGTTTAAAGGCTGGCTAAAAAGGATGCCGATGGGCGCGTTGAGTTGGGTTGAGTTTGAGCCAAGTTGAGTTGCCTAGGCCATAAATATGGGTTATATGCAAACGTAATTTGCATGCAGCTGCCCCACGTTAATGTTGATGGCAACAACAGTCGTCGTCGTCGTCGACGTCGTCGTCATCGTCGTCGTCATCGCCATCGTCGTCGTCATCGCCATCGTCGGCATTTGAGGCAAATTGAAAAGCTCAGTGACCGACGACCGCCCGCGATAAGCAGAATAACAGCAATAAGAAAAACCCTCCTCATTTGAGGTAGTATTTTAATTAAGCGCACACATTTTTTTATAGACATTTCTTAATGGCTCCCCATAAATTCAGCGAGCAAGCCAGGAATTGAGGCAGCGATTCCTCCCGAACAGGAGAGCACAGGATTGCAATTTCTCTCTCTCTCTCTCTCTCACTCTCTCCCTGTGTCCCTCTCTTTCGGGGCATATAAAATGCACGGCAGGCGGCTGCATGGAAAGTGAATTTTGTGCCGTGCATTAAACAAAGTTGTGAAACTGAAAACGTTTTGTATTAAAAAAGACCACTTGATAACTTCATTGCGGCTTTGCTTTTGGTGTGCCCCTCGACCACTCAGCAGGCACTCTCCCCTCTTTAGCTGGTGGCATGCAGCAACATTGTAGTTGCGTCTTATCGATGCAGTGACTGATAAATGTTTGACACAGTGTGTGGCTTATTTGAGTTACAGTACGTCCTCGTTGGAAGAACCCCCCCGGCACCACTGCACCTGCAGCTACACCTCATGGAGCACTCAGCGTGTCATTCACCCGACCCAACACGCAATTCTAATTGAGCAGCAGTTGTGTGAGTGTAAGTGTGAGTGTGAGTGTGAGTGTGAGTGTGAGTGTGAGTGTGAGTGTGAGTGTGAGTGTTAGTGTGAGTGTGAGTGTGAGTGTGAGTGTGAGTGTGAGTATAGTGGTCTGTAGCTGGTAAATACGTTTTATGGCCGGCAATGGTTGCAAGCCTTTTAAGCTTTACTTCGTTCAGATATTCATACTCGATACTCGAAAAAAAAAACACTCACACAAACACCCGTTTTGTTTGAACAAGCAGCAGAAGGCATTATGCATCATAGATAAAAAATCATAAAGACTGAAAACAAGTGCAAATATCTATATGAATCATTGTGAATTGTGAATGCATATCAAACCCTATTCGAGTATTGATCACAGTATGGCATATTCATGATAGACCGTATGTAACGGATATATGTACAGATTCTGCCGATTGCAATAATATGTAGATATTTTTGTATAATTTATAAACCGGATTTCAGGCATTCATTTATCAATTGTAAGCATGAATAAATGTGTGCTGTTGAATGCTGTATAAATGAATTTATAAATATTCATTGAGCTCTATTCACTTTACAATTGCCATACTCAATGCACTCAATTGCACAGTTATTCACTTCAACATCAATTATCATTAATATTATCGACAGATTGCATTTATATATTTATGTGATGTCTCAGCCAATACATACTCACATTCATTCACAATAATTGCACTCTTTTCAATTGGGTTTTCAGCTTCTTTGGTTCAAAGTTGAGTTTTGCACATGTGGCAAAGGCGATTCGACTTGGGATTCGTTTTCGTATTCGTATTTTCGAGTACGAATGATTTATTTGCATATGCAACATCGAAATGCACTCACCAGGCACCCAAAAACAAAACAAAAAAAAAACAAAAGTTGAGGCGACTTTTAAGTGGCCGGCACTCGACTTGTTTCTGTGTTTCTTTTTTGTGTTTTTTTTTTATTATTTTTTATTTCACAGCATGTTTCTTTTTTTGGTGCCCCCAAACTGTCGCCAAGTGCTCCATTTCTGAGGCGGGGGACACAGTTGGTGTAAAGCTTATTCACGAAATTGGGTTTTCATTTTGTTTTTCTCGTGTCGACAGGGCAGACAGACAGTCAGACAGTCTCTTTGTCGCCACTTCTTGCTGCTTCTTTATTATCGAGTTTAATGGATTTTTAATGAGACTTAAGCGCAGCTTTTGACGGCATTTTAAAAGTGCAGTTTCATTATCGCTTAATCCTGTTTACTGTTTTGTTGTTGGGCGCACTGAACTGGAACTGCTTATTGTCATTCAAAGATCTTTTTTATTTTTAATAATTGTTTATCATATTTGTTGAGCAATCAGCGAGTCACTCACCAAAGAGTCAACTGTAAGAATTTCATATCCTTGCTGCTGCTATCTTTTTTTGGCATGATTACTTTCAAAATGATGATAGATATTGTCAGGGCCCCAAAGCATTCCTTTTTGTTTACCCGTCATAGTATTTCTAATAAACTTATCTCGTTTCTTGTTAATTTTATTACTGATAATATCAAAATCGGTATTCATTAGCATAGCATTTAAAATAAGTATTTGGTCATCAAATTGCCATATACTTTATGGGGTCAAAGTTTTCGCTCAAAGTGCGTAACAAATGTCTTCGAATGGGGTCTTTTTTTCAGGGGCAAAGTTTGGCACGATTCGTGGAAATGTGCTTGAGCCGATATTATTATGAAATTAAATGACACTTTCATCGGACTTAAAGTAATTCAATTCGAATACCACAAAAGACATTTTATCAGTGCACCAATCAGTTGGAGGGTCCGCCAACACCTTCAGTAGTTTGCTTCTTAAGCATTTTTGTAGGCAGTAGAGCGGACCGCCGGTACTGACTGCGGTACGGCGGCACGGCGGTACTGACAGCTAAGGTCGCCACACACTTTGATCGATTATAGTCGACCAAATGCCAGAAATATTTGACCAAAGTCCGAAACAGTTTGGGTGCTTACATATATATCTATCTTTGCACTTCATTGCGAACTTCGACAAGGTCGTTGGCATTGTGTACTACCAGTTAGATTCTTATCATTGTGAATTTTTCGGCACTGCATATATATATATATATAAGTGTGTGTGTGTGTGTGTGTTTGTTGTATCTTTGAATGCTTTTACAAGCCGCAGAACACATTGTTGATTTGTTGAATTTTGAGTCTGGTGCCCGGGAATGTGTCTACATGGAGTACAGCCACTTCATTTATCGCCAATGGAATTTTAATTGAGTTAACATGTCGTGTAACAGCGACGTCTGCGCGTTGAGTGCAGTTCTGATTCAGAGATGGTAGCGCAACGCTTTTCGCATACTTGGAATTTGAGGGCGGAACCTTATGTACTGCACCAAAGAACTTATTTGGCGCTCATTTTTTTTTTTTAAGGCACTTGGATTGGTTCCTGTGAAGCTCGGATGAGTAATTGATTGAAGTGAACTCAACAGTTGATAAAGCAATACTCTTTTTATTTGAGATTTAAAGGTGTTTTTTTTTGTTGAAACTTGATTTGATTCTTTTGTCTACTGAAGAACTGATTCAGGGTTCAAATTTTAAGGAAGTTTGTTTTGTTGCTTTGAAGCTCGAATTGCTTGAACTGAATGGTTTATAAATAAGTTTTATACATATTTGATTATAAGATACGATTTGGAGAACTATGTTAATACTTCTTTTTCTGTGCTTATTTTGTATAGGTAAAGTAGAGTTCAAAGTGCCAATAGCAAATGTCTCGGCGCGTTTAAAAACTAAGTACGTGGTTTATATTGTATAAAACCATTCGGTTCAAATTAACTGATTACTTTTGTTACCGTCTTTCATAGCTTTTTCTTAGATCGCTTTCAGTGATCAGCATGACTGGTCTTATTCAATTTGTGTTTATATATTTATTTACTAAATAGCTTGCTTTTTTCAAAGTTCAGTCTATTGTCTCATTCATCTTTGTCTTTGACGCGGGTCTTAGTTAAAAATAACCGGCAGCACTTTGCATACCACTATGAATGGTTTGATATATGGAATATTTTCCACATTGAACCCACTGTGCTGAGCTTATTTTCGCCCATACATCTTCGTCAGGCGTTAAGGCGTGTGGCAAGGAAAGCCCTGCGAGATCAAATGGAATGCCCAAAGTTAGCCTCTAACTGACCAGAGCCACAATAATGGGTGGTCAGTATGGACTCTATATATGCTCAAGGTCTGACAGCCTGAGGCTGGGGCCTCGTGGTTGAGTTAAGACTAACAAATGGGTTTTTAATGCCCCACCGAAATAGAAGCGATTGTTCATTATGCTAAAATAGAAATGCTCAGATTTCAAGTGCTTAATTTCTGTAGTTGGCCTGTGGCGCCACCTGACGCCCCCAATGTGCATTAAAAGTATCTATATATTCTCGACAGGGCTGCTGATACCCGATGTCGATAAGCGAGTTGACAGGAAATTAACCGTTTTAATTGCATTTAACTAAGCGAGATAAAGGAAAGTGTGTTCATATTTGGCGTGTGGCACAGCTTAAATGTTTTTGGGGGCTTTTTCCATTTATTCGTTTTTTACTACTATTAGTGTATTTTGGTTTGCGGGCGAGCGTTTTTTATCGCGCGTATAAACATTGTTTCGATTTGTTAATCCGAAATTAAACAAGTTATTTGACAAGTGCGTTAATTGATTTGATTCTCGTGAAACTCTTTCGTGTGTGTGTGTGTGTGACTGTATTTGTTAACAACAAGTGCAAAAGAAGACGGAAATTACAAAAGGTATTTTCCATACGACTAGACTCAAATACACTTGAATATCTCTTCAAATTCTTGGAATTGTGGCAGTTGAAACTTAAACAAAAACTGAATTTAAACATTGATATTAATACGCAATATTTCTCTTAGATGTCGTTTTCATTTACACTCACTTACGTATATGCAAAAGGGACTGCAGATTTTTATTGCATAAACATTGATATATGATGAGTATGGAAATTGTAAATCAAATTCATAAAATTGTTTTAAATGTAATCAAAAAATGATAAGTACCGGCACTGAATGGTATACAAAATAAGTATATATGCTGGTCATACACATTCCGGAAATATTTTCGCAGTGAGGCATTTAAAGTGAATAATTTAAGTCACGGTTATTTCGATGATAATTGATAAATAATATAGTAAACAAGAAATTGCTAAAGAATGCCTTTTATGTTTTCGGGATTTACAATATAAATATTGTTATCACTATTAAACGTCAGCTGATCTAGAGTTGAGATATTTGTAGGATTGCAGGGAAAGCCTTGAAACTAAACGGTTTATTATAGTCACATGTGTCAGATAACTAAAAGCTAACTAAATATGAAAACAAAAAATATACATCGCAATAGATTTGTGAGCCTTAAGGGTGGATGTTACCACACACTTTTCGTTGTAGAGAGTCGCATTCCAAAAAGGCCACGCGCCGACTGCACAGATAACACAAAATGCGTTTTGCAATGGTTGTGCAAGTGTGTGTTGTGTGTGTGTGTGTCTGTGGTAACGGAACATTTTGTATATAGTCACGTCTATAAGACCATAGACCTATTTAATGTTTGCTCAAGACCAGTTAACGCAGTCATCGTCGGCTTTTGCGTTGCATGTTACAGGAAATAAACAATAAGTAATTATGCACTCGCATTGTAGTTGCTTTCCCCCACCAAGGTAATGTTTATAACGGTTACTCTCTCCACTCCCCACTCCCCACTCCATGTATTACATTTGGATATACACAGACCGACAGAAAGACATATATATCTTATGGCATGCCATGCTACAGCAAATCATCATCATCATCATCACCATAATCATCAACATAATAAACAGCCGGTTCTGACTTGTCAACAAAACGCTCTACAACAGAAAAAAATAATAATAATAACAAAACGCTCTACAAAAAAATACCGCCTGGCGTTTAAGTTTAGTTAGGTTGCCCACTTCACAAATCATACACTGAGCGGAAGTTTGATTTTTGATAAATGCAGCGCAAGAAAAGGGAGAGTGAATGTGAATGCCTGAAAAGGCAGTCAAGAAAAGCTTCTTCCTGTTATTGTGCTTCTGGCAGTTGTGCTTGCGAGTGGTTCCCTTCCTAAGTGGGTCAACTGCAGCTGACACAAGTGGGTTAGTTTTTTTTTGCCTTTTTAAATGCAGCTGAAGTGAAAGTGGGGGAATTTCTTCTTTTTTTGATATATTAATGTCATCGTTTTTAGATTTTATATAAAGTTCTGCGCTTTGTACATAATAATTAAATAATTCACACTACTCGAAAACACATTTAACTTTCAATTAATTATTTATAATAAACACACCTTAAAAAATGTTGTGTTATGAAATCGTGTATAAAAAATAGCGAGCACATGTTTCAGCACAGCAGTTTTGATAACCAGTACCAAACCAGCCCCCATCCACTCCCCAACCATGCCAAAACCAGCCCCCAACCTCCTTTTGACAATAATATTATCAATTGATTTTAATGGCATACCCAAAAAAGAAAAGAAAGTTGCTGGCGCTTATCTAAGTGCGCAAAAGAGAGAAGTAACGTAGTTTCCCCTTAATTTCGTGCAGTGTATGGGGCGTAAGGAAAGCTGGAAGGGGTTGGTTAGCTGGTTGGCTGGTTGGTGGAGCTGTCGATTGTCATTCAATGCCGCCCACTTTATCAACATCAGAGATGACAACGAAAACGAGTCGTCGGCGAAGGAAATGCGTATCAGATAAAGATACAGCCAGCTGGAAAGGAGTGTGGCACACAATAATGTATACAATTTATTATAACAATAACAATAACACTGACACTAACAACAATATTAATAATATATAATAAAACAATTGTTTGCTCGCCGAAGCGCCAGGCATTTTAAGCAGAACTCAACATTTTGAAGGGACAGGTGCAGACGCTGCAATGGGCCCGACTTTTTACCACATTCCTGATAAACAACAACAATTGGGTGTCAGTTTCGTTTGCTTTTTGTTTTTATTTTATTTATTAATCAATAAGAGCAGCGATAAGATTACAAGACAACCAAACACACAACGCAATTCCAAGCAGCTGTGATGGGGTTGGGAGGAATCAAAGTGTGCGGGCAGTCTAGGAGTGAGGGGGGGCACAACTAAAAAAAAAATAAAAAATACAAAATAAAAAGAGAAACAAAAACTGCTAAATTCCAAAGTGACATTGTCGACCCCTCTGGCAATAATTGATAAATCTAATGTTTGCATACCATTTATTATTGTATAAATTATAATTACTATTTGCGCTTTGCATTTGGCATTAAAGTACGTCTAACACTATCGCCAAATACAAATGCAATCAACTATAGACTTGAACTTGAGTTCATAGATATGTGAATATAAATTTAAATATACATATGTATATATATATATGTATATATATATGCATTATATTGGCATCCACTGCCCACTGCCCACCAATTCGCACCGTTCATAAATATTTACATAAACCAGAAACATAGGCCCGAAACATTTGCTAGATCAATTTCTTATATTAACAAGTGGGGGAGTATGCAAGAGTATGCGGCTAACAGATACCCTGTAAGAACACAAGCTAAAAATAAAGCAAAGGCATATTCGATGGTGATTAATTTTCGAGGAATTGATAAAAAGTGATTGAGCTTCGCTAAGTTGAGTTCTTATATTAACAAGTGGGGGAGTAAGCAAAGAGTATGCGGCTTACAGATACCCTGTAAGAGCACAAGCTAAAAATAAAGCAAAGGCATATTCATTTTTCATTTCGAGGAATTGATAAAAAGTGATTGAGCTTGGCGAAGTTGATTTGACTTCTTTTATACCAGATTTTACTATCTCAATCTAACTTTCATTGCGGATATACGTAGTAAAATAAACAATAAATAATACACAAATATATTTACTACCTCAAATGTCTATTTAGGAGGTATTGGCAATGAATATAACTAAATAATAATAACATTTATTTACTTTAGTAAATATCTTTTGGGGGTATGTTTACAATATATAATAAATAGTAAAAAATATGTTTACTATGGCAAATATCGTATTATGGGCATAAAGAACATGTGTAAATAAATAATAAATAATAATAAAATATTTGTACTTCAGTAAATGTCTTTTTGTAACACATGCGCAATTTGTTTTAATGAGAGTCGTGTCCGCCTTAAAGCTGTTTCACACTTCCATCAGGAATTAACTTAACCGTAACACTCTCAACTCAACTTAACTCACTTAACTTGACCGTTATCTTAATGGTTCGCGACGCACAGTCAGACAGACAGACAGATAAACAGACATTCCAGACATTCCAGAAATTCCATTTGCATGCGAAATAAGTGAAAACCCTTTTCAATAGCCTTCTCTCTGTTTCTCTTGACCCAAATAGAATGAAATTGGCATTTTATTACATTTATCTATATCTGCATGATTCAAGATTGCATTTTTTGATTCTTTTGTATACACACACATATAAATAGACATCAACTTGATAAGACAGCACGCAAATAGCACATGTCTACACAAGCCTAAACGACAACACAGAGGCAAAAATAAGCGTGTAGAATTTATTTTGTTGACTAGGGATGGGCTGGTTGCTCAGTTGCTTTTGTTTTAACGGCAAAAGAGAGCCATAAATGGAACGAATTCTGCTTAGATAACCAACACAGATTTGCGACACACGCGAAGTAAACTGCTGCCTGACAAAGTATCTATTATTAAATAGACCTCAAACTAATAAGATATTGGACAGTTAAATGATTAATTTTTTGACATGATTTTTCACTTGAATTTGAACTGCATTTAAACTTGGACACATTAATATTTTAAGGATTATCATGGAGGGCGAACTGAGCCGATTTAAAAAAACCAGAATTTTGTAATCCAGTTTAAAAATACACTTAAAATTAAAAATACCATTTAAGCTCGTGATTAATTTGTTTATTTTTGAGCTGGAAAATTTGACTTACAAAATTGAATTAGTTATTAATATCATCACAAGTAAATAAAATGAACCCTTAAGCATAACTACACAACTAACCAAGTTGTTAAGACCAGCAGCAGCAGCAACAACAACAGCAGCAAATATGACACGCCACACACACGCCACACACACACACAAGCACACACATAGTGGCAGCAATTAAAGTGTATTCAATGCTTGCAGCACTATCAATGTGCACCACTACTACCAACTGTCCACTGCTGACTACCAACTACCAACTGCTGACAAGTCATCAACTTCGGAACGACTGCCATTTCTCACACCCAATCAAGCGATGTTCGCCTTGTGGTTGTCGTTGTTGCTGTTGTTGCTGTTGTTGTTGTTGGCGTTGGCGGCTTCCCTGTCAGTCATCAAAACTGAAGGAAAAGAAGAAAGAAAAAAATTGCAATATTTGCGCAGACATTAGCAGAGTCAACAGCGGCACATTGGAAATAGCACACAGGAGTGTGGGCCAAAGGGGTGGGGTAAACGAGGGAGAGGAGACGAGTCAGTTGGCAGTTGGCTGTTGGTTTGGCCAGTGATATGTATCGGAAACCCTGCTTTGATAGCCGGAAAAGCTATTCAAACAGCAAAAGCCTTTCAAGTCAAAAATGTGATTCTACAATCGAATGTGCCGACAACGCTTAAATCAAGCGCTTCGGACTCGGACTCGGACTCGGACTCATCAGCTGTGGAACTCTGGGTCTTAACTTTCCTCAAGCTCTTTTGCTTATGGCCTTTTCCATATATCGATTTCAATTTCAAATACCAGCGAAGGCTACAAAACGCCAGAGCAGCAGAACGTGCCCGGTAATTGTGACAGCCAGTCCCCAATGGATCATATCATATCTCATATCGCACTCAAAACGATAACGGAGACCACTGTCCAAGTGTATCTAGGAAATGCTACTATTCTTACTTTGTTTGTTGTTGTTGTAGTTGTGTGGGTCAGTCGATAAGTCACGATGGCGCCAATAAATCTAGCATATAGTGGCTCTGGCCTAATTCATATTCAGTAGTCACTTGAAAAAGAAGTGATAAATAAAATATAAATATAAATTAAAATCTTAAGAATCGCACAATTCAAAAAGAAATTTCTTTCTAAAGGAAATAAAAACAGATTAAGCGCAATAAGCAAGTTCTTTCGAACTCGCGCAATGCATGGGGCCCAGAGTTATTTTGGCCATAAAAAATGGTTCGATGGCATGCAGTTTATCAACGTTCCGCATTTGAGGATCGTAAAAGAACACGTTTTTATATTTGTGACACTATCGTTGGGCTCGCTTTGAAAACGCGACTCATGCGTTGAATATGAAAAACTTTCCGCTTTTAATCAAAACATTGTTAAATTAACTTATAAACAAAGGCGCGCAACAACAGCAGTAATCAACAGCAGCTGAGAATTGGCGCCACGATTAAGCGGAAATTACTGTTTTTGTTAGAGTACGCCAAGATTTTGGATAGTTTATAACAACTGGGCTGATCTGTGTGGCAGGTTCAGAAAAGGCATACAGCTCGAAAAAATCTTATCTCAAGCAAATGCAATAAGAGTAAAACACACGACACACTTTTTACATATAGCTCTCGGAATTTATAGAGGCAATACCAAGAAGTACATACTTTTATATATACATAAATATGATGTGGCGGTTTATATCTACAGCTATCGTTGTTGCTGCTGCTGTTGTTGTTGTTGTTGTTGCTATCATTTTGGCTTGTTGCCAAAGGCAACCAAACTGCTTCACACATCTATTGACAATTCAATTAACGTTTCGAAATAATTTGTTGATAAGCACGCGTGTGTGGCAGAGTTTTTGGTTATGCCACATAGTCAAGAGCAAACACCTAATAACAACTGTAAAAAAAGACTCCAGAAGACCCCATGGCCAAATGCAAAAGGTGGAAAGCAACACACTTTCTATGCCCTTATTCAAAGTAGTTTTGTTCAAAATGTGACAACTCTGATAAACTTTTGATTAACTTGAAAATAGTAAATATCCTTCAACAATCCACAAAATGAATATGTAAATTATTCTGAATATGAAAATGAACATGAATATCAAACTCAGTACTAATATGAATATGATAATATTTAAAAATCACACATCAAGTGTTGCATTTTTCTAGAGAGAACTAAACAACCCTCTACCAAAGTTATTACTCGAACTTTCATTGAGAAGTCGGTAATTAAATGACATAAGTTATTTTAATTGTGTGCAATTAGTACGCAAGGTGTAAGAGAGCATTGGGTTAATCATAGTGAGTGTTAGTGATTATTCCGAATGGCCAACGCCATGATAAGAGTCATAGTTGTAATACTTGTTGCCAACTGCTTTCCAATCATAAAACTCAGCAAATTCGAAGCGGTTAATTCTGCATAATAAATACGCTTGAATGAATTCTATGGGAAAAGTGTGGGTGCCAAAAGCAATGCAAATGGAAGATTTAATCTGGGGTGCACGGATTGCATTTTTGGGTTACACCCTGGCACTGTTGGCCTTCGTTTTTGTTGGAGTAGAGTGGCTTGTGTGGCGCTCAATTTGCATAATTTGCGCTGCTTTCGCGCCATGCAATTTGGCTATGTAAATCACTTTCTTATCATCGCATTACAATCATCTTGTGCTATAAAAACGTCAGTCTCGCCGTGGGAAAGTGCAGTTCCTTTGAGAATGTGCGATAAGTTGGCAACCTGAAAGGCATTTCACTTAAAGGTATTTCCACGTGCTATGTGTGAGAAAATAAAGGTGTATTCCTTTTGTGTGTATTAAATTAACTATGGTTTATAAGAAGTGCATTTGTTTCTCAGATCTATTTCAACATTATTCAAGTTCTAATATTCTAATAACAAACAGACATATTCAATTCAATTATCTTCAATTTAATATTCAGTAATGTAACTTACTTACCCAATGCATAAAAATAACAAAAATTTGTAGTTTGTAATGCTTAGATTGTGATGGGTGATGGGTGATGAAATTTGGCTTACAGAATAATCGTAGTGTGTGTGTGATTGTGAAATTAAAGAAAATCTTAATTAATTTATGATAAGCCAAAGATAAGAGCTCAAAAACAGATATGGAGATATGACTCTGCTTAATCGGTTGCCTTTTTATCATGAGTCACACTATTTGATGAGCGTAGATTTTGAAGATGTGAACTTTAACAATTCGCAGCATAATCTTTATATGATTTTGGTATGCTATCGCAAAGATTATTTCGAGTCATTTAATTCTTTTACTACGGTTGTAATACGAACAACGTGTATTTAACGAACATTACACAAGATTGATAAAAGCGTTTCTCTACAAAACCGATCCCGTCTATTTGCTCTGCGAACGACGACTGAAGTGTATAAAGTGCATTGCTTTTAATATATAATTTTCTTGGTCTGGCAATGATTGACACTTTATCGTTTGTAGTAACTTTTGCCGATGATGATGCAGCGATTAGAATCTGTTAAGATAAGAAAGCTGATTTTAAATATTATCGGAGAGTAAATAGAAAAATTAAAAGTTGAAACGTAGTTTCTTTTGGACCTACTTGGTAGTCAATGACTCATTGAGCCGCGCGCTAAATGCGTCGTCACCTCGCACTATTAAAAGCACTGCTAAGCTCGATAATAAAAGTGCCGCCAATTTGGCCCACAATTGTTCATTTATTTGCACAGTTCACGCTAATTATTATCAACTGTTTTATGTACACACACAAAAACACACAATATTATTAGCCCCTTGGCATTAATAATGAACCCTTTTGCATTAGCTTTATTAAAAGTGTAGCCTGTAACTTTGACACTGTAGATGATATAAGCGTCAAGTTGATTCGAACTTGAATCAATTCAATTTCACATCTGAAACACAATCGACTTGTGCTGTGCATTAGGATTTTTGATTTATTTGGTGACTTACACACTTGCTCAACATTTTCACATTTCCTGCGTGCAATAAATGGTGTTATTTATGAAATAATAATTTATCTGCCGAAACTGATTTTGTATTTTTTATTGCCTGTGTCACTGGTCACAAAGGCGCATTTAGTAAGTCGTAAAAAAGCCTTAAATTACGTACACTTATAAATTGTTCAGTTTGAAATGGCACACGGCTCCGGCTATAAACAAAAAATTGATCGTGTAAAACTTGCCTGTGCCCGTACTGTAAATTAAATAATATATTTCATTTTTCAACTTATACAACTTACAGTTATATGACTATCATATTTATGAGGCTTAACGTGATTTAATTAGTTTGTTCTAAGCAACGTTGGCGAGGCAAAAAGAAAAATTAAGTGTTGCAATAGAGGCCCTCAATGCAATAATTTAAATGTGAAAAATATTCAGTTTGTATTTCAATATATACAAATTTTTAACTAAAATCTGAGCTATTATTTCCCATTTGAGGCTTTAAAATATGTTTAATTTTTTTTAAGAATTTGTTGATTGTTGTCTTAAGATGAAGTCAGCTAAATAATTATTTATATCAGTTATTCTACTTACAATAAATATTAATATGCCATTGAAAGATATTCAAACTTTTTGGCAACTCATCTTAGCCAACCTCGAATTCGCTTTTCGCTTAATTAAGTTTTTGCAAATTTGTCTATTATTGGCTCGCACTCAATTTGTTAGCAAATTCCTCTGCCAAAATGGTGAAAGGCATTTTCATAATTGACCAATTTGAACTGAAGAGGCTCAAGAGTACTAACAACAACAACAACAACAAGAACAGCGCGGCACAAACACATTTCTCACACATTCAGATGCCACAGCGCACAATATGTGCCCCAGGCACAGACAAATACTTCAACTATATATATATATATATATATATACACACTCAAAACACTCGAAGCGTTGAATAATTCAGGCAAACTTGAAGAACGACTCAGTCTACCGACTCCCAAGAGTCACAGTCTTAGCACATGCCAAAAAAACAAAAACAAAAACAAAAGATGAAAATCATTTGCGAAAAAGTTCATTTAGAACAAATAAATACGAGTTAAGAGGTAGGCAGACGGTTCTCGCTTGGCTTACACGTAAACATTGTAAACTCATACAGCAATAAAGAAAGAGAAAGATATATGGGCAGAGAAAGAGAGCGAGAGAGAGAGAGAGATAGCGAGTTGGAACTTTACGTCAAACGGAACTTGTAAAGACGTCGCCAAGTTGTTTCATGCCAGCGGAATTTCGGACATTTCAGTTATTTATTTCGGCACATTAACAACGGAGACACATCGCCACACATATTAGCATGCACACACACACACACACATGCAAACAGTGTGTACATGCCCAGGGGCCCACTTAAAATTGATTGTAAAATAAATTAAAATGAAAAAAAAAAAATATGAAAAAACCAGGCAAATAAATGCGAATGTGAAATGAACATGTAAAGAGCTTTGGAGCAAACAGTATAATTTAATTAGCGAACAGTTGTTGGCATTTTATAATTATTTACTTTGACTTGCACACATTTCATTTTTAATATACCCCGTAATAAACGGTACACAATGGCAATTTGAATTCCTGCAACAGCTTCCTGCTTATAAAGTCGATCCCGTTTTATTTTCTATTTAATCTCAGAGATTTCACAAAAGCACAAAAAAAAAAACAGTATCAGCAACAGATTACAGATTGTAATCCAGGGCAAGAACCGGATTCAACACGTATATAGATGTATATAGATTATCTATGAGAATCTGCTCTTAGGAAAATTTCTTTGGCACATTCATTTTAGTTTACAGGGTATTTAATTGTCGATCACTGGAATCGCTTATGATTAAATGTTTTTTTTTATTCCCTCCGATAAATTTGGCAAATATTTGCTGATGGCCAGTGCAAGTGTCAATTTATATCGGTAGGCAATTGTATTTTCATTTATTATTATGTTTTGTGTTGTTTTTTTTGTTATTTTCATTGATTGTTTGTTTTTGAGGGCAATGCCAATCAGATGCGATAAAATACTTGGCATAGTTTCGATGGTTTATCATCGAAAATGGCTGGGTTTGGTTTGGGCTGGTTGCTCCCAGTCAAACTGTTTACAATGACATAACTTGCGATATCATATTTATACACATCGGAATGCAAAATTGATGAGTATCCAATGTTATTATTCGATTTTATAACAAAAAAAAAAACAAACAAACATATAAAAAATGTGCAGATCGTATCTTAATTAAGATAATGTTACTCTCTTAAGTGCTATATCATTTATATTATTATCGGTTGCAACTTATCAATAATAATAAATAATTACTCACCATCAGGAGGTAAATAATCTTGGCATAGACCGTAAACTGTGGTAACCTGCAATCAAAATGGCGAATTTATTGTTAATTATGAAATGCACAAATAACTATAAAAATACATGTAATGCAAAATGTAGTTTCCCCTAAAAATATTTCGCACTGAATATTTATATATCTATTGACAATTGTTTTTGCCCAGTTGCCCAGCCCAACCCTATCACAATCTTATACAATATAATTTATGCTCCCCTTTAAAATTGTTTTTACAGGCACCATTTTGCTGGTACTTCCCCCCAAGTTGCACATTGCTGAATTACTGGGTAAGTCAGGCTCATAATTTAAACACCCACTGCTAATAATAATTATCACATGATATTAAACCAACAGCAACATTGTGAGCAGTCAGTCACGCCCCATTTTATTTTTTTTTAACTGCAAGTCAGTTAATTTGACAGACGCTTTGACAGTTATTAAACCGTTATGCCATTTTGGGCCATTAAATTCACTTGAATTTATTATGCAATTAGGTTAAAGACTGCGCTGTTCAAACATATTTTTCACACTGACCACCAAAAAGCAGCACACAAGGAACCAAAAACGTATTTGCTCAGCGCCAGCTGCTTTTGCTCCTGTCAGCCCAAAACCAAAGCCAGATGAAAGACGGCTCAAAGCGACAGACACAAATTGTAAAAGGCCTTGGCATGCTTATGTAATCAGAAAACGTTAACGAAAGTTCTTTGGCAAACTATTAGTGAAAATGTCAAGAATGAATATTTTGCCTATTCGAAGTATTCTAATAATCTAGCAGAGCAATCAGAGTCAATTTAAGAACTGCATAACCAAAAACAGACCTTGAGAAAAAAGCTTAACTTGAGCGAATGCTACGAACTTGGCCCGTGAAAAACTTGTTAGCCCTGCCCACACAAATACCATTGACCCACTTGGCCAATAGGCTAAAAGTGCACTTAAAGAAAACAGGCTGCACATTATTATTTCTATTTTCTCTTTAATACAAGCTCATTTCCAATTTGACAGACTGTATGTGACGACGCTTCTTGGCTCCGCCAAAAAAGCCGACGCTGCCAATACGATACTTGCCAGGTCGAAAAAAGATTGGAATGCTTTTGTCCTCCATATGAAAATCACGCATTGCATACATGCCCTAAAAAGGTAAATATTCACAAATATATGCACATTTATAGATTTATGTGTATGAAGACTCGTACGTACAGCTTTGAAGGGACATTCGTGTGTTAGATTTATGTAACTGAATATGTTGTCAATCCAGGTGCTGGCCAGACTGGACTTCTTTGCAGCTTTTAGTGACCTACAGATGTCTATTTCATAGTCGAATATCGTTAGATAATTTGCACTATTTTCAATTTGATACAGAATTGTTATAGACATTTTCACGCCAGGCTGAAAGCGTTGAGCTAATTGCAAATTGGCATTAAAGGTGCCATCTTGCGACAGCCAACACGTCAAATTCGAGACGAACTCTGGATTGAAATCGCAGCTAAGGCTTGTGAATTTGGGGTGTAGTGCTTGAAATGAAATATAAATGTTGAGGATATTTCTGTTGCAAGTATACAAAAACTTACTCAGCCCTGTCTGCACTAGAAACAATGCGATTACCAAAATGTAAGCGAAGGGCAGAAACATGACTTTGTCACCAAAAAACTATGAATGCAATATAAAAATTGAGTTTGCCAACAACAGACAACAACAGTCTCATTAGACGAGGATGAATGAGCTGCTAATGAGCTCATTATTCACTTGTAATTCATATTGATCAGTCATTAGTTAGTTATCAAAATGACGAAATATCATAAACAAACCAACTTGTTTGCTCAGCTAACCGATATATAAAGTTGACGAATATAAATGATGCACAATTTAAGTTGTGAGCTCATGCTTAGCATTAGTCAATGCTTTAAAAGTCAACTCTAAGCCCAGTTTATTCAAGTCAATTGGGGCAAACTTGCAAATTGTAAGTCACAGCAATCAATCAAATGCAATCAATCAGCAAATCAACAGCTTCAAATTGATTGACAACATGCTGACATGTTGCAAACGAACTGAACGGGTTTCGGTCTTAATAGGCTCATGTCTTACCAGGTGTTTGTGTGTGTGTGTGTGTATTTCAGTGTGTGTTAGGGACCCCCCATGTTGATTTAAAGCGCCTGCCACACAAACATTCAAGTTCAATTTCTTTGGCTCTTTGGCAGAGAGTCAACTGCAACTGCAGCTGACAAGCTAACAGTAAAGCAAACTGAAAGTTGTTGCATCTAACAGATACAAATGACGTTGATGTTGTTGTTGTTGCTGTTGCTGTTGCTGCTGTCGTTCTTGTTGTAGTTGTAGTTGTCTGCTGTCATTGTCGTTGTTTGCCAAAGCGGCGTTTAATTGGAAACACAGTTGGGTGTTGGTTTTGACCGGTCTCTCGGTCTCTCGGTCTCACTGCTGTCTTCATCAGCATCACCGAGCTTGAAGCGTGGACAGCTGATGGATGCGGACATTTCGATTCATTCTTGCCTAGCTGGCCACAAACCCGTTTCAATCTTCAACCTCATTCGAATATACATAAATACAAATAAATATATATATATATATATTTGTATATACATATATATATATATTACGCATACGCCACCATTTACCATGGCAAAAGAAATGCTCGACAGTTTTTGGCCTACTTGATTGCTCCAGCTGAATTCCGAGTTGAGTTTTTGCCACTTTAATTGCAAATTATTCAAATGCAGCTTTGCAGCTGCTGCGGTTGCTGCCGTTGCTGCTGTTGCTGCTGCTGCTGTCATAACCAGTCAGTCTGCTCCCCCACACCCCCGATTTGGCACCACCCCACTTCCCACTCCCAACTCCCGGATTGCCGCTTTGCAATTATGCCTGGAAATTAACAACAGCGCCCGCAACAAAAAAAAATACGTGAAATGTGTGTAAAAAAATGTCCAGCGTATTTTTACTCGTTTGTTGTCAGATCAAATTAGGCGTGAAATGTAGTTTGAACTTTAGTTCAACTATTTTAACAGCCGCAACCATTTAATTTTATTTACGTTTCTTCTTCTTCTTTATGTGCAAGTGTTTTCTTTTGTGTTTTTCACTCTGGCGCTTAAGATTTTGTATTGATTTATTTATTTTTTTTTCATCATTGTTATTGGGTTCCATAACTGATAAATCATTTGAGCTGTGTTTGTTGCCAGGCTGCGATATCAATATTGATATTCTTGAGTTGTTAAAACGTCAATGCACTTGGCATTATCTCAATTGGTGGAGACAACACGCCATTTGCAATACCCTGTAAACCATAAAAGCGACTAAATGAGTTGGCCTTGGTATATGGCTAAGAATAGAGCGATAGAGAGAGATTGTAACTGATAAGAAAGCAGAGAGAAAGATAAGAAGAGAGAGAGAGACAGAGAGAGATGTAGAGAGTCAGCAAATATTTCAAGCCTTTCCGTTAGCACCTTGGAAGTTTTTGTGCCATATACAGGACATCTTCCAGTCGATCTAAGAATCGTCAGCCACATTCTACCTTGCTTAACATGGCCAATGCATTCGTGATAAACAAACTGGGAACTGGGCACACGGGAAGCATCAATGCACTCTCCCAACACGTTAACATGGCCAATACGCAGCAGTTGCTGCTGTGATGTTGCTGTTGTGCTGTTGCTGTTGCTGCTGCTGCTGCTGCTGTTGTTGGCTGCGTCTTGAGTTGCATTTATATGCAAATAACTTAAATTGTTTTCAATTTGCCTTGGCGGCCACATTCCTTGAGCCGACTTGCAGCTAATTTGATGGCTAATTGTCTGCTTGCTTGTTGCTGCTGCTGCTGCTTTTGTTGCTGTTGTTGCTCCTGGTTGCTGTGATTGCTGATGAAGTTGTGATATTTGCGATAAAAAATGTATGTGATAAAAATTATAAAGCGTCGATAGTTATAGCCAGGAATTTCTTAATTGCCACTGCCAGCAAGTCGGAAAGCAGCAAAGCCAACCAATTGGCCAAAACCTCTTTTGCACTCACACATCGCAAACAGCTGAGCGGAAAACTGTCGCACAACTGGAAAACTCTTTATTCATTGGGTGTGTCTGTTGAATTGTGGTTTTAACCTACTTAGTTTTGGACAGGTCACTTTTCTTTTTCTTGACCTGATTTACTTTTGCCCTAAGAAAACACAAACTCAACTTGACAGCTGCTGACTTAAAGTGACTCCTAAAGCCATTCCGAGGATTACGCAAGCCATCGCTCGTCCTTTAGGTAAGGGATATAGATATGGATAAGTATCCATTTTCAATTTCCTTGGCAGACAAGCAAATAAAATCGCCTGCAAGCCAGCTCGGAAATTAATCAAGCTTGAGACGAAGCGGAAGCACATTTGTGCTTCTTTCTGCTTCGATTTGCAATTTATGCGACTGCCGCATTGCGACACAAAAATAAATAATATCGAGAGTCAGTCGAGCGAGCAGCAAAAATATATATATAGAAAAAGGACAGCCAAATAAAAAATGAATGCACAACTTGAAAATATAACTGTCAGGATTTAGAGACATATTATAAGCATTGTTGAATATGAAAAGGAACAATTAAGTTGAGTTACAAATGCTATTAAAAAATTGAGACAGAAATGTGCCAACTATATTTATATTTGTGTGAAAGTGATATGTGAATAGACAGAATACGGTATTTTTTATATAGTATATATATTCTTAATCAGCAACAATAGCCGAGTCGACTAAGCCTTGCCCAATTGTCCATCTGTATATGACTTTAAAGACTCTGAATTTATTTGCATATACTCCTCATAAATATATTTTCAAATTTAACAGCTGCTTTCAGGGTATTTCCAGGTCGAGCTCTCTCGACTGGAGAATTCAATGAGTAGTGCAATTTATAGTTGTCTAATTAGTTGCCTCACAATTAACAAGGGATTATAGCGTTACACTGAATTTGGAACACAAGCTGCTCAATTTTATAGCTAGTCAAGTGCTGGGGATTCCCCGCACATTATTTTATTTTGTAAATTACAAATTCAGTTCCATTGCATTGCATAATACACACAACTAAGTCACAGCGAACTTGGGCACTTTTGCGACGGCTGATTGATTTCGCTTCTGCTGCTGCTCAGGTGTCACCGAGAGCCACTTGACAGCTGAAATGACAACAAGCACACATACCCTAGAAAATCATTAATTTTAGCCCCGCATGGATTACGCATTTAATTGCGTCTTATCCACATTTAACACGAGCCCGGCACGTTTCTTCCACAGCTCGGCTCGCTCGTCTCCGACATTGTAACAAATTTCTGGTCGATGGCCCTTCGATGCCGCTTGATGATAGGTTGATGGGTGGCGAGGGCAGAGCGCACCCTGGGTTCAATTTCAAGTTGTTCCACTAGAGGGTATTACGAGCTGGGTCTAAATGCGCAGTACGTAATGGATGCATAATTTCAACCTGTGCATTGACTGTGACTATTTCTGTGTAGATAAATGCGAATGAGAATGAAAATCATGTAATGCAAATGTGATTGCCATTTTTATGAGGCAGCAGCAGGCCAACAACAACAACAACAACTTTCTGTGTATATAATTGTTATTGTAATTGTAATAATAATGTTGCAGTTGTTCGCCTATCTGATTATAACATTACTTTAGTTTAGTAGATTGCTCAACATGGCTGACATAATGACAAGTTTGCGGACGTGTTTGCATATCAATTGTAGAAGTTTAACCGTAAATCAAGATAGACAGATTGTGAGGTCTAACCAATATTAATATTGGTAATGCGAACCGGTTCACCACTTCATTTGGTATTCAATTGAGCTGGCAACCCGCTTGACCATTAATGCTAATTGCTCTTTAAGTGTGGATTTACCATATTATGGGCTTAATTTGCGTCGAACAATGCATCGAACAACGGAATTTGAATTTTTATTAAGCTGAGATCGTGTAATCTGTGGCATTTTCATGGTTAACAAACGTTTGTTGGACTGTTCTAAATCACTCATTATAAATAGAGTTTCCTTCTGTATCGAAACAATTCCAACTTGAAGTGAAATGTTGGGCATGGAAATGGGAAAATGGAAGCTTTGTTTATTTAGGACAAACTCTAATTCCATCCTGATTTTAAATCTTTCACTTCCGCTAGTCATAATTACCTTAAATCTTTATACATTTAATTGATTTATGTTTACATTAATTTTTTTTCATTTTTTCTTATCAAATTCCTTTCATTTAAAACACAGAATTATTTATGCATCTTTCTTACTCATTTCCTTTTTAATCTTTAACGACTTTGAAACATTCCCTTTTCTCGTTGGAATTTTTAATTTCATTAAACATTTTGCTATCCACCAGTTTTGCAATGCCCCCGCAGCTGTGTGATAAATTGCAATTTATTTGCTTCATTTAATTATGCAATACAACAAGAATAAATAATGCAAAGGGAGCTTAGTTGGCACATGTTGCACGTAATTGCGGCAAACATTTAGACGCCAGTAATTATATGATGAATGTATTTATATTTACATGCAATATCGCAATTGCCATTTTGCCAACAAGCTAACAAGTTTGCCAGCCAAGTCATGAACTCGGCCCACAAGGAAATGCCATTGAGCACAGTCAGACACACCCACAACCCCCAACCCCCAATCCCTCAAGCCCCAACCACAACCACAACCACAACCCCATCATACATGGTTGCCCTGACATTGAATTGCATCCCATATTAATGCGCATCTAACTGTAAAAAGCAAATGACTTCCCACCCTGTCCCTCCCCTCGATCCACAGTTCCACTTATTGTTGCAGCCCCTCCGCATCCCCTTCAGCCCCTCCTCAGACGATTATTAGACACAGTCATCGCTTTTGCATTGAGTTGTCAGCGTTTCTCTCTCTGTCTGCTCTTGGCACTTTATTAAACGATAGTTTATCGAGCTGTTTACTGAGTTTTGATTGCTTTGATAATCATTCGGATTGGCTTTGGGACTAGCAGTTGCCTGGAGGGGGGTCGGTTTATTGGAATAATTGGAATGAAGACTGTGTCTGGCTGTGAAATGTGGAGATTTTGCTTGGGGTTGCAGTTGATAGTTTGTTAAGAAAACAATTCTTGAAAGCATAAAGTCATAGCAACTTCACTTATTACTTTTTAGAGATAAGTTTTTGATAAAGATTACTAAAGCAGATATGAAAAGACTTTTAATGGATCGTTGATTTCGTGCCAAACTGTTAAACTTTTGTTTTGGTTTCAACTTGAATTTAATAAAAATATTGCTTAAGTGGAATCTAGAAAGTTAATGCATTTTCAACGAAGTCTTTTGTCTTAAATATACTCAGTAGTTATGCAACTACAGAACAAAAATCTTCTTAAATTTTATTTATGTTGAACTGCCCAACTGTTCCAACCAGTTCCCATAAATTTATTAATTAAGTTTCAAGCTCAACGCCATTTGCCATTAAACATTAAAGTGGCTTAGGTCAGTAATACTTTGCATGATAAAATTGTGCTTTGGACTTGTTATTGTTGTTAGACAGTAGTTAAATGCTAGTCACACAATTCGCTTGATTACTACGCATAAGTCAACAAGTTGTGCCGATATACAAAACAAGACGGGAAAAAACATTTATATTTGCCAAGAATCTCGGTTGGTTTTGCATTTGAATTTGCAGTCGAGCAGTCGAGCAGCGAGCCGAGTCAGACACAACAAAATAGTTTCCCATACGCGTCAAAAGAAGGCAGCGAGTGGAAGTGGAAGTGTTGCACACGTTGCAGCAGGCGGCGGCACACCCACGTCTTGAGATTCTTTGGGCTCATCCTTTCACCCAGCAATGTTGCAACTTTCCCACAGTGCGGCTTGCCACTTGAGTTGCGGCCCACAGGCGTGATAAGTGCAACAAAGTGTTAAGTGGCAAACACGCAGTTGCCACTAGCATTTTTTTCTCCACTGTTTGGCTGTTTTTTTTTTGCAGTAATTCCACAATTCATGATCAAGTGCAATCTTTTGACATTAATATGACAACAAAAGGAGCCAAGGCACACCACAACATAAAAAAAAAAAGGCAAAAGCAGAAAATCAATTATGCGCACGAGGCACACACAGAGACAGAGGCACGGAGGCACAGAGACACAGTTGCTCCGTGTGGCGGTCACAACAATGAATGACAACTCCAAACTGCTTGGGGACTGCAACTCCGCCAAAATGATTGAGCAGGCGACAGGCGCACACTGACAGGCCTTGCAACAAATGTGGGCACGCGGGGGGGTTATGGGCAGTTTAGCTGGTCGCGCAGAAGCATTCGCTTTATGTGCCTGATGAATGTCTGTCAAATTGCTGACACGCACGCAGCCGTCGCTGACATTGACACAATGTGTGTGTGCCTGTGTGTGTCTGTGTGTGTCTGTGTGTGTTGCACTCTGGGAGAGCAGCTGGGGGAGAGCTAGCTAGGGGGTAGCTGCTGCTGCTGTGGCAGTTGCAATTGCGTATTTGCTTCTGTTGTCTGCCTCTGTTGGTGTCTCGCAAATATTTCATAGCATTTCATTTGCAACTCTCGATGTGGCCTGTCTTCTAATTGAGTTGTTTCTCTGGACTTCGGCGCACACAAAAATTTATCGGCATATTAACGCAGCATATTTCAAATGTCTGGCTGTCTGTCTGTCTGTCTGCCTGCCAGCCACTCGTTCAGTTAGTCAGTTAGTCGACTTATTTCCTTCTGGTCCCCCCACTTCTTGACCCGCCCGCTTTGCTGGTGAACATGTTTATGCAATTTGGCGGCGAGCAACTGAATAACTGGAAGATTGCACTACTGGCCCCGCTTGGGGCTCTCTTGTCTCTTATCAAATGATTTTATTTATGCTATACATGTATGTGTGTGCGTGTGTGTGTTTGTTTGTTTGTGTGCATGTGCGATAATTGGATTATTTACTTTCGCGGCTTAGCAGCCAACAAAGTTGCGAAAATTGTCGGGTTTTCGCTTTCTATAAAGTTGGCTTCGATCATCGCTGGCGGTAAACCAGACCCAAAGTTGTTGTTTTTCTTGTTGTTATTGTTGTTATTGTCTTGCGTTTGGCTAATGGAGTCGTCTATTGATTTTTATCAGCGCCAGTTCGACTTTGCACCAGCAGTTTCAAGTTTAGCTAAACACATTCGACAAAGTCCCTGCTCGGATGCCGTTTAAAATAATCGTTTATAAAGTGGTTTGTTTATTCACGTTTAATTTGGACTTCAAAGAGGATGACATAGCGTGAAGATATGTAAAATAACGCGCTGAACTGTTGCTAATTTAAATACAAATAATCATATACTCAATACTTGAATGAAAGCTCGAGAGATTATTGCAGAAATGGAGTTTAATAAACTAAAAATTACCTTAACTTCTTCAAAACTCAACTGATTTCCAAAACAATGTTTTTATTAATTGTGGCTTGATCTCTAGAATAATACTCCATTTAAAGGTGACAAAAAAAGTCCTCAAAAATAGCTTGCATGCATTAACATTTATCTATCACCGAATCTAAAATTGATCTTGAAAAAATTGCCTGATATGCGTTCAATTAAATTCAAGTTGCTGCTCCAATATCAATTAACTTGCTCAACAAAGTTACTTGTTGAAAGCCATATTTGTAATCAACTAAATCCTCAATCTCTTAAAGATTTTTCAATCTCCACAAAAGGCTCTTAACTTACCGCAAAGTCTGGCAACTCTATAATTAAATTTAATGTAAAATGGGCTTCTCTCTCTGTGCGACGTAGGCTGACTGTCAATGTTCGCCAGCTGCTGCTGCTGTTTGCTGCCTGTTTGTCAACCCCAACCCCACTTGCCCCTCCCCCATCCCCTGCCTCCTGGGGAGACAGGCTGTGGCAGCGGCAAACTCAGCGGCATTAATATGTATGAGTTGTGTCAGGAGGCAATGCCACAACGCGTTTATCAAACATTTCAAACGTGCGTCGTTTCCCCACACATTCCCCTTTCCCCTCTCTCTACCACTACCCTCTTCATCACCTTCAGCGGTATTGGTTGACCCAATTAACAGGGGCATTATAAAGTCGTAAGGCATTTGGAGACGTGTGATGCCAGAAAATAAGCAAATAGACAAGCCCCAAAGTTGCCAAGAGCAGCAACAGAGACAAAGTTGGTGCTCCACTCCCGATCCGCCTTCCACCTTCCCCTGCTATTCCCATTAAATGTGCATGCAAATTCGAGTGAATTCATAAATCACAAATCACTTAGGCAAACAGCGTTTGGGGGAACGCTTTTTTAGATGTAAATATCTGTCGACTGTTTTGGCTTGCTGGGTTTGTTTGGTTTGTGTTTGGCTTTTGGCGTTTGGGCTGCCGGATTTGGTTTTGTCTCTGTTTGGGGGCATGTGCCTTGCAAATGATCATGTTTATTGCGATAATATTGACAAATTGTGCAAACATTCGCACACAATTAATAAAGAGGCCCAGACCCACACGGGCTGCCCACGTGCGGCACCACAGACACAGCTCCGGCTACTGAGACAAGACTGCCAAACAACAGACGACAGACACCAAATCACAGACAACATAATTCCAATTTCAGGCGGCGCCCTCAGGCCACCAAAAAACCAAAGAAAAAATAGCACAAGAAATCAAGAAGCTGGAAATGTCGCTGTGCAGAAGGTGTCAAAGTTGTGTGTGGCCACAGTGGCAACAGATATAAAAGAAGTGAAGTAAAAAATAAATTTAGTTGTATAGTTTGTTAAAT
This sequence comes from Drosophila picticornis, assembly GCA_035043845.1. Classification (NCBI taxonomy): domain Eukaryota; kingdom Metazoa; phylum Arthropoda; class Insecta; order Diptera; family Drosophilidae; genus Drosophila; species Drosophila picticornis. The sequence continues at coordinate 4,718,491 of JAWNMR010000493.1, read as the reverse complement.
ATAATTTACATGGAGTGTATATATTAATAACAATAGATAAAATGCAGTTCAAAGGTAATGAAAATTTAATTTAAAACATTGGAAGAGGGGATAGCTAAGAAATTATTAACAGAAAAACATTAAAATCTTGAAATTGATCACAAATGAGCAGGTCAAAATATTATTTAAATATATTTATAATTTTCATGCCAGAATGATATGTATTTAACCACTGTGCGACTTTGTTCTTTGGCAACACTGTCTAACGCACTGCTCAAGAATCAAAGCACGTAGACTCCAAGCAGGCGCCCACACACACACACACACACACACGCACACACAGAAGCCTGGATTGAAGTTGCACCTAAGACAGAGCCTGAACCTGTGCCTCTGTGCCTGGACAGATGAGGATCGCCCACGGGCGTAGAGAATGAGCTTGCAACATTTGTGGTATTCACTGATTGAGTTGGCTGTGTTGCAGCCTGTGCAGCGGGACGTGTTTCAAATGCGCTGCTGCCTTTTGTGAATTGGTGGCAGGCGCAACTTGAACAGCAGCAGGCAGCCTTGGCAGGCCAGGCAGGCAGGCAAGCAGGCAGTCAGGCGCTCTGTGATTGATGATTGTGGCACTCGCAGTTGTCAGCTGGCAACACAGGCCTTTGATGATGCCACCAACAGCAGCCGTACTTCCTTTTGACTCCATACCCCAGTCCACTCCACTCCACTCCCCTCGAATCCTGCACTTTCGATTTCCAACTAAAGACGACAATTTATGCAGGCAGGCATAACTTGTGTGTTTAGCCAAAGTTGCCTTAGGGCCATGTACAAAAAAAAAAAACCAAAAAAAAAAAAATCTTAAGTCGCTTGTCTGCGCTTTGTAAGCGGCTTATAGAGCCAGGAAACCGCGACAGACATTTGTGTTGACAAATCAATTAAATGCAAAATTTAGAGGCGCACACAGTAGCGCCGTAAATCCAAAGGAATTAGCCTACTCGAGTCGCAGATAAACGATGGCCAACACGCAACATGCGGCGGCTTCTTGGCTCTGACTCTGACTCTGACTCTGACTCTGACACTGGGCCAGGGCCTAGACTCTGTGTTGTGGCGCTTATCGACAAAACATTGATTGCAGCCGAATGCAAATCGTAAAGTGTGAAAACAAATTGCCAGAGCTGGCTGGGGGCACAAGCGGAAAACCAGGCTCATTGCAGCCACAGCAGATAATTGCACTCGATTTGTAATTCAAGATTAAGGGCAACCTGCCAGTCAGTTTCACGATATTCTTTCTTTTTTTTTGCGTGTGCACTTTTCGATCTTTGTTTTAATTTATGTGCACTTGACGGCTTTTCAGTTTTGCTTGCATGTTATTTTTTATTTTTTTTGCCTCGGATAATCACTTGAAATGTGGGCCATGAGTTAAGTGATTATGTAAATGATTTTGGGGGCTCACTCTCCCTTTGGTCGGGGCCTGTCAGTTAGTCAGTTAGTCAGCCAGTCAGCCAGTCAGTCAGTCTTGTGCCCCCTAGACACGTTGTGTAACCTTCAATTGTGCCCCAGCTAAAGATTGGCAAACAACTTGAAAGGCATAAAATTGATTGCCAATTTAAAGAACGTTGAGGCTTATAACTGATTGCAGATTGTGCTGAATAAATTGAAGAGATGTTTTTAAAGAAATATCTTTATAAAATTGAAGTATCTATAAATTACAAATAAATTGAAAAAGAAAACGAAAACGAAACGCAAAAGCGAGTTAATTGATTGGGATAAACCTTGTTATAAAGTCTGTGATTCATAACAATGCCATAATTTTTATTTTGGCTGCAGACAGATTTCTTTTGCTTACTCATGAATATGCAAATATTTGTCTGAAAAGATGTGTAAACATTTTCTAAACATGTTTCTTATCTATTATCTTAACTTGTTAAGTATTTAAACATGTTAATCTCTTGGCAAAATACCAGTCACATAAATTTCTATGAATAAAAAACGCAATAGGCAAATTCACAAAATTTATTGCCAAATAAATTTCATTCAGTCAGCTTATTAAATATGAAAAAAAATGTCTCTGTTTGAAAAGTATGCATAAAATAAGTATTTTCGCATGCTGTCTATATTTTTAATCAATATGTATTGAAATTCTTGAATACTTACATCGTATTTACTTGACCTCATTTTACCCATTTATTTTGCATCTAATTTGCATTCGTATTTCGGCTACGCTTTTTTGTTATATTCAATCCAAGCGACCATTTGATAATCGTTCTCGGATTTTCGTAGCTTTATTTGTTGTTTCGTTTGGTTTTAATTGGATTTCAATTAATGGATTTTTGGCATGCGATATTTATACGTATAATTGTTCATTTCATAATTGGTATTAATTCGATATGATTGCTTAATATTTAATTGATTTTATTTAATAAATTAAGTTTTATTTAAGCATTACAATATTTTAGAATTTTGAACACCTTTGATAAGCACTTTATTTATTTTGTAATTATTATTTTTGCACTTTACTAAATATCAAATATCAATAATTTTTAAGTACATATTTAAATTGAGTCATTCTTAGCGAATTTCTTTGTGTGTTTGTTTATTATTTATTACATTTATTCTTTTGTTGATATCGTTTACACAGTCTTTGATAATTGTTGTTAAAAAGTAAAAGGCTTCAATTGTGGCAACTGCTAAAAGAAAAAGGAAAAGCAAACTTCTTTTTTGTAAAATATTACGCATACGACACGTGGCACCAACCGCAGTCAGACTCGGACTGAATTAAGGCCGAAACTATGTCTGAATGTGCCTGTGACTATTGGCCAAAACGATTTAGCCAAATAGTACTGGGCCAGAGGCCGGAAATCAAACGGTGATTTCGATAAACTTGTTCGCTAAATGTTCTCCAACTTTTCCAATGCTTTTCCCCGCTGCTCGAAAATGTTTCTTTCTACTCACTCGCCTGACATGTTTGTTATTCTGTGTTTCTCTGTTTGGGGAAAAATCGTTAGGCTGACGAAAAAATAACAACAACAAATGCCAAAAGTGCACGAACGCAAAGACGTCTTGGCGGGGTGTATGGGTAGGGGGAGGTGGTTGTGGTCGTGGCAGAAGGGGATGGACGGACAAGCGGACAGCCGAAAAAGGGGGGCAGCAGCAACCACGTGAAAAATGCCGGAAACAGAAATCGATTTGCACCAAGCGTGGAAATGGGCATATAGGGAGTGTGTGTGTGTGTGTGTATGTGTGTGTGTATGTTTGTGTGTGTGTGTGTGTGCATTGAACAAACAGCAGATGTGGAAAATGAAGAGGAGGCTAGACCAAAAGGCTCGTCAAACACGGCAAGCAGGAAAACTTTAAAGTTGCGCCTCATTACAAATAATTGTTGAACTGTCAAATTGGGTACTTTTTTAATATTCACACTCATACACACACACACGCCGAAATTATGTCACACACGGGCAGCGCACGAAAGTAGGCAACGATTCAGTTTCTCAAACCCGAAATTTATTATACAATCAAATTGCAAGCGGCCGCAATTTTGAACGAATTATTTTGGGTACTAAACAAATTAAATAACGAAAAAAAAGTATAAATTTTAATAGTTTTTCCATTGAGCGCTTTTTTACCCGTCGCTGCTGCTGCTGTTGCTGCTGCTGCTGCTGCTGCACGACGCGCTGAAAATTCACGTAACAATTGATTTGTGTGTCAAAAATGTCACAAGTGTCAAAAATTATATGGAAACACTGCGCTGCGCTTCCGAGAGCGACCGAGCGACAGAGAGAGCGGGCTACTCGAAGAGAGGCTGAGAGCCGAGAGCAGCTTATTAATCCACGTGCATAGCAAGAGAGACGAATGGAAAGAGAGGAAGAGCGCGAGTGAAAGCTCTGCTGCTGCGCGTAAATTGTAACTTGTCGTCAGCTGTGAGCTCAAAAGAGACTTTTGCTCGGCACGTGTGTCCTTTGAAAGAGCAATGCTAGCAAGCTTTAAGCTCTCCTCGGCTTGCGCTTAGCTGCTTAAGCTGACATCTAGTTGCTAGTTGGCTGATCTCAACTAGCAGCTAGAAAACTGTAAGAAAAGCTGTTGTTTGGAGTTAGAGCTTATAATAGTAATTATAATTAAATAATTACTTTACAAGTCATATTTTTATGCGCCTTCTCTTAAGAACTAATCAGACAGCATAATTATTGATTTAATATTGATAAAGTTACTTTTAATTAACAAAGTAAGTTTCATGGGTTGAAGATAATTCCTTTAAAAATTAAACCAAAAGCTTTGTAAAAGCAACTTTATACAATAGTAAAATTAACCATAAAACATGGCCTTAATGCTGTAGTATTTAAATGAAAAATACATGTGCATATTAAGAGCAATCTCTTCTAAGAAATTATAGAATGATTTCTAATTGCATTATTTATTGTAATGCATTTTAAAGAAATGTGAGTTGCAGCTTTCATTTGCTTTAAATATTAAAAAGGCCTTTTTCCACATCTTTCTCCAATTCATTCTTATTTAGTCTTCACTGTATTCATAAACTGTGCATGATTCACAGTTCTTAGCGCTAAAAACAACCGCTCAAATCACTGGGGAAAAAAGTGGCCTGAAAAAGGCTTCACTTTCATCTATTCCTTGGAGTTTGTCCGTCTAAACGGCTTAAAAGGCTCAAGTGTTCTTAAGTAGGATACGAATATGAACGTTTTTCTTCAACATTGCACCACATAAGGCAAGGGGCGTAGTTTTACACTCCCCCCAAACCCCCGTCCTAAAGCCTAGTCTAGTCATTAGCCAGAAGTCTGGTTGACAAGGTGGCACATACACACTCAACACACACACAACACACACACACACACAATTATAAACAAAGACTCACAAATGAATATAATATCAAAGATTGTTTTTATTATTTTTAATGATTATTTGAAATTTGATATTTTAAAATTTGATTAACTGAATTTGCATTGAATTTAAGTTGAATGAGCTGTTAAATGAATTCAATTAATTGATGACTCTCGTTGGACTCGTGAAATGTTATAAATTAATTAAAAACTCGTTGCGCGTGTTTATTATTTAGTTTAGTTATTTCTTGTTAGACTGTTAAATGATTTGACAACGCATTCTCAATTCTCAATTCTCGATTCTCAATGCTCGATTCTCGATGCTCGATTCTTGACTCGCCGACTTTCTCAGAGTCGCCGCTGCCGTTTCTCTGCTCGTGTGTTGTGAACCCAACTAAATGCGATGCCAAACTGGCCGACTAAACAAGAGCCGGCCACTGACGATGGTTTTTCTTATTGGAATACACCAAGAGAGGCGCACTGCTGCGAGAGTGTGCGAAAGAGAGAGCGAGAGAGAGCGAGGAAGAGAGAGAAAGAGACAGGGAAGGGGAGCAGGACGCAAAACGGAGACCGGCCAGCGTCAGCTGCGTCGCTTTGTCTCTGGTCTGACGGGGGGAGAAAGAGAGCGAGGGAGAGAGGGGGAGGGGCATGGTGTGAGTCAGCTACTGGAGCAACAACGTTGTTGTTCTTCTTGTTGTTGTTGTTGCTCTGCATGTGTGCTTGCCACTTGAGGCTAATAACAACAACAACAACAGCAACAAGAGCAACGCGCAAAGCGAGTTGATTGCAACCAAAGAAGGAGCTCAAATTGAGAAAGCTTTGCAATTGCCGCTATCAATGATGAAAGAGAGAGAGAGAGAGAGAGCGAGTGAGAGCGTACAGAAGAGTCAAAGAGAGAGAGAGAGAGAGAGAGAGAGAAATGAAATTAGGTCCCTTAAACATGATGCGGAAGTTTTGCAAGCAGAGCGAGAAGAGAAAAGCGGAGCAGCTGCGTTCACATAACGGTCAACGTGGTTTTTCGCATGCGATAAAGTTATTGATGGAATCGAGTCTCTCTTAATAAGCAACTTAAAGAGAGCAGTCAGTAGTTAAGGCAAGAGGCAGAGGGGATTTAGCGTTTGGTTGGGGGTTGATTTTTAACAGGCCATCTGATGGTGAAACGGCAAGCACTGTCGCATTGCCAATTCGAGGGGTGACCATGTCAAGCTCAGCTACAGTAAAGACTCTCCAAGTGGAAATGTTTACGCAAAGCACAAAGTAAAACATGCACTGCTTCGGGGGTGATTTATTACGCTTAGAACTCAATGACTTCATTTCTAGCATTTGCAAAGGCATCTTGTCAAGCACATAATCTTTGGCGATTTATTAGGCAATAACTGTTTGGGGTTTACCTTTTGGAAATTTTTGCTTGCATGTGGCAAACAGATTAACAGGTTTCGTTTGCAAGTAAGTCAAGATTAAAGATAAGCAGCATGTTTGGAATATGCGATGAGCTAAAGCAGACATTATACATAAAAGAAGATAGATATAAATATTTAAGCTAATCAATGTTTATACATAAATCTGTCAAGATTTGTCTGTCTCAGCTCATTCTTTGAGTCAAACATATATAATACTTATGATATCAAAAATGCATTAACATTGTCGCAGCAACATTTTATTAAAAACATCTCAACTAAAAGTTGTTTAATAAATTTTATTTAAAAGTCTGAAAATACTTTTAGCCCTTCTATTAAAATGTCCCTCATAGTCAATTGGACTGGTCACTTTCAAAAACTTTAAGCCGTTAGCATTTTAAATCGTTACGTGGTCACCCTAATTCCACATTGTAACTGTTTGCCTCTCTTTGGCTGAGGGTTGTTGCTATTTACCCCATTGAAACAATCGTTTAGACTCTCAGTTTGCGTTTGTCGCATGCGATAAGCGTATTTATTGGCTTGCTGGGTTGCATGCAACAACAGGTTTGAGTTTGAGTGGCTGCAGCAGCAGCAGCAACAGCAACAACATGTTGCAGTCTTACTGACATAACAGTTGCCCAACTAGGCCGCAGTCTGGCATTGGCATTGCTCTGAGCTGGGGCAGGATCATCATCATCAGCAGCCGGCAATCGACTCGATTTCGATTAAACATTTTGTGCTGATTACTCACGCGATATACACACACGCACACACACGCAGGCACACAGGGTGTAATCAGTTATTTGAGGTGTTTTGTGATAAATTGACAGCATTAAGGCTGCAATAGTTGAGATTCATTAATCATAGATCCTTATGCAGCCGAGGAACAAACCAAATAGTCGCCAGCCTGGCTTAATGGTGTGAACACAAACGGAGACTAACAAATTGGCATAACAGCAACAACAACAACAGTTGGCCAACAACGGGAGGGGGAGGGGAGGGGGTTACGTGGCCATAACACACACCCGCGTACCAAAACAAAAGAAACCGAAACGAACGCGCCGAAGGACAAGAGAAGCCTTCGTCTCTGCGAGCCTTTTGCATCGTAAAAAAAAGAAGAAGAAGAAGAATTACACGCATGCGCAGCGGGTGGTGCTGCCTTGTAATAAAAAAAACGCAGCAGCAGCAGGGGGAGGGGAGGTGTGTGTGTGTGTGTGTTGCCAGCTCACATATCGAAGCTTTCGATCAAATTGCCTATCAGATTGCCCCTCGTATGAAGAGAGGTGGGGGGCTGAGGAGGGGCGTGCAACGCTTCGTGTGTTGAAAAATTCATTTTAATAAGCGCCCATAAAATGCAGCACGCAATATCTGTGCAATAAATAAATGACAATTATGAATTGTTCGCCGGAACCGAAACCAAAACGAACCGGCTCCAAAGAGCCCTTTTTTTGTTGTTTAACAAGACGGCGCCCGCTGGTGCGCTATGAGCCACCAGAAGAGAAGATGCAACAGTGGTCATCGCAGCTGTGGTGCTGCAGTGGTGCTGCAGTGGTGCTGTCGTCGTGCCAGCCCATTAATTTGTTGTTTATCGCACCTTGTTAAAATCACATTGCCTATGAGATCCACAACGCATATGCGAGTTTGTATAGAGATGCGACAAGATTGGAATTCCACAAATTTTTAAGGCTAATATCAGCAAAAATCCGTATATAATTGAAGATGATTATTAGTATAACTTTTGAGATAAGAATTGAATCATTTCATAAATCTAAGTAAATATCAGACTTTGTAAGAACGATTATTGTTCTTATTTTGAACATATTAATCGTATACATAAATTGAAAATCTAATATTGATTGTAATCGCATTTATAAAATAATTCTGGCTTGCGAATTTTATACAAATTCTAAAGATAATCGAGTGATTGACAGACTTTTCAAACATGTTTTAAGATAAGTTTGCATTGCTCTAAGCAATGCAATACTTAAAAAATTGAGAGTATAAGGTCAAAGTCGATTAGATTCAGAAAATACTCGAATAGAGTAAAGACGTAAGTTGACAATCTAATCTGTTGTCCCACAAATAAATAAGATAAACGCATATAAAGATTACAGCAATTTTTTGCCATTCGATTTCATTCATAAGAACAAGCATTTGTCCATAAAATATTTCACAAATATTTGCACAAACTGATTTGGTTGTTGTGGAATTCCCAATTGGATGACCAAAATAATTGCGCATGACAAAAATTTCATAGAGTACGACAAACTGCAAGGTGTTATTAGTTGTGTGATTAAGTGTGCAACTTATGTATTATTTATTAAAGTACCTGGAATTATTTTTACCATACTTTTCATTATCAGAATTTTGTAAATAATATATAATTAAGCAAGTGCATTTGATTATAATCAAGTTCCATCCGCTTAATTATGTGGAATGAAAAGGGTACTTAAAAGTTGACTAAATATCTAGTTTTATTTTTGCCGACTAACCTGCCAAGTTATCAACACCAACAGCTACTAGCTGACCGACAGTCAGTTAATTTTTATTTTATTTATTTTTTATTTCTATTTATTTTTTGTCAAATTCCGCGCATATATTTTTCCTCATTCAGTTGCATATGTTGTGTACAAGCTTATCGCATCGCCTGTTGATTTATGCAAATTATTAAACGTTTTCTAATAACTCATTATGCCGCGTAAACAACGCGCCGCATGACTGTCACTTTGAAACGGAGATCCAAGTTTTAAGACCCGGGATCCAAGAGAGTCCGAGACTCGGACTCGGACTCGGACTCGAGCCAGGCACGAGGTATTCAGATGTCAGTTCAAAGAGTTACAACCCCCCCCTAGCCGCATCCCACATCACTCATAATATGTGCCTCATTTTCATTACACGTTCAATTTACAACAATTTGCCTCTTTCTGGCGCACAGTTAGCCTTTTTTGAGTGTTGCTAACGGATTGACTTGCCCATCGCCAGCATTTTTGTTGTATTTCCATAGTTGCCTGTCAGTTTTCGCATCTGTCTGCTGCTGTGCACAGTTTCATAGCGCTTAGCTTGCTGTCAACATTGCGCATGTCAATATTTTCCAGTTGGTTTTTGATCAAATATTTTGCCCCATTCATGATTTGCATTTTACGTTGCACGTTGCACTTCGCTGTTGTATTTGTAGTTTTTACTGTCTCGGTTTTCTTGACCCGCGTAAAATGTTATTAACAAATGCTGGTGCAATGGGCGAAGCTTTTACTTTCAAACAATATGCACAATTAATTAGAGTCCAGTTTGCACAATTGCCACGATTTGGCTAGAACTCACAGCAGAAATCAGCCCACCAGACAAAGATGATCTCAACTGCTGTATTTTGCTAATATAAACTTTAACAAAATAGTTGTTGACCCTTAATATTTATAAATATTAAATAACATTAATTCAATTTCGTTGGAAATTTCTAACTTAAAACTAATAAGCACTTTACACTGTGCACATATTTAATGTGCAGTTCGTGCAGCTAAAAATAGAAGAGGATATTCGTTATAATACATAGAACATTACAGACCATTGTATGTATGGAATGTAAACAAGTAGATTATAATCCATCTGCCATAAGAAACTTCCAACTATATATTACTCTAGCGTCTGACTTACTATACTCATTGGTATATTTGCTTGATATATAAACTCCTTCATTCACTTTCTTTATTAAGTTTTTATTTATCTCGTTTTCGTATATAATTTTTTCTCTCTGTGCACCCAAAAGTCAACTACTTTGACCGTCTAGCAAGTGCAGCGATTGCCACAGTTGCTGCAGCAAGTTGCCAGTTGCCGTTTACAATTTGCATTTGCAGATGCTTGGCACGGTGTCCACTGCTGAAGTTCAACTATTTGCATTTGCATTTTAGCACCTCAACAACTGTTTGTGAGACTGCGAGGGAGGAGAGGATGTTGTCGACGGTGGAGGAGGAGGAGGTCGGGAGGTGGGGTGTGGTGTGGCATGTTTGCATTGTGCTGATTGCGCATGCAGAGTCACAAACGCAGTCGCAGTTGAAGTCGCACAAATGAAAGTGGGCTCACCGACTCTTTCAGCATTCTTTGTCAGACTTTTCTGTATAACTTAATTCTGAGCGCCTCTGACAGCCACGCCCACAAGAAAGAAAAAAAAAACAAAAAACGAGATTGCCTGGCTGCGTTTCACCTGCCTGCTGTAGTTGTTGTTGTTGTTTTGGGGGGTTGTGTGTGGGTTGACGGTCCGAAGCGCGTATCTAATTACAAAAAAACGAGACAGACGCTGATTTCAAAGATAAATTGCCGCCACGGAGCCGCCGGAGTCGGTCGCAGTCGCAGTCGTAGTCGTAGTCCGAGTTATGGCCAGCGTTGACGCACTGCAGCATTTTCCACTATAAGCCCCCATTGCCTGATGAATGTATTTATGCGCAGCTGCGACGCCGACGCCAACGCCAACGAAAATAAACAAGAGTTTATTAGCATTGCCTGACGACTGCGAACCCGCCCAACTCCCATCTTTGCCCTTTTTTCTATATTACCTGTGTGCACTGCGGTTCATCGTCGTCGTCGTCGTCGTCGTTTTTTTAAGGCATTTTAATTATTTAACAACATATTGCACGAGTCGCGATGCGTGTGGAGAAGGTGTCGTTTTTAGGTCTAGAACCTTTTTGGCCCGCTCGCAATATTTATGTGAAAGCGATTTTTATGGGTCTAGCCGAGAGCTGAGCGCTGAGAGCAGTTTGTTGTTGACCAAAGGGTCTTTCGCCTTTTTACTGGCAGCGGCGCTTTTCCCAGAGATGATTTGATTTATTTTACAGTTTGAGTTACGTATTCGCAATAACAGCAATTACTACGAGCTCTTTGTTTAGACTTATGTGCCTGCGCTCCATGAGAAAAGGGCAGCCTTAAGTGCCGAACATATTTAAGACACAACCAAATTGAACTTCAAAAGATGCAAATTGAAAAAGAGAAAAGTTTGAAGACGTTCTTGTGGGTTAAAATGCAGCTAAGAAGAATGCACGAGATTTGCTTAAGGTAGTAAAACATCCACGGGCCAACTATAAAAAGTATGTTAGTCTTGGAAATATACTTCAAATACTACACAACAAAATTCTTTCTTCTTTATAAATTCTTTTATATTAATAGTTTCTGACTCGATTTTCCATTGTTTCCCCTTCACAGATCAGCAGTAATTAGTTATGAGAACTTTGCTCAACCATAAGACAAATCCTTTATCAAACATACATATGTATTTATAAATAAGTGCTTATGTGTTTAGGACCTGAACGCATCCTTCTACATCTTGAGCTCTTAGCTGCTTGAGCTCTAAATGCTTAAGTCGCTTGAGCATTTTTGACCAGCAGCATCACCCCCTCGGGCAATGACAACAACTTCCTCACATAATTCAATGAGTGTATGAGTGTGTGTGTGTGTGTGTGTGTGTGTGGACACAACAATCTTCTAGATTGAAACAAGAAAACAAAAAACAGAAAAAAAGAACACAAGAGCTGAAAATACAATTTTTAAAAACCTACACTTGACCTCAGACGTTGGCAAGCGCAATGGGACTGGTCAGTTCCGTAGTTCCAATGTTCAAGTGGCTTTTATGTGGGTCTCTCTCTCCTTCTCTCTCTCTCTCCCTCTCTTTAAGAGGGGAGAGGGGGGAGTGGTTGGTGGAGCATTGGGCGCGCATTCGTTAAGTAAACATGCTACGGTACGACGCCTTCCTAAAAACCTGGCAACCAATTCTCAGTTGCAGTTGCAGTTGCAGTCGCAGTCGCAGTATGCATTCTCAATCCCATGCACAATCCCGTTCCTTGGCGTCAGCCAGCTTGCAGCAACAATAACAACATCATCGTCATCATCAACATCGACAGGCAAAGTACACAAAACAGAGAAACTCACACACATATATATATATATATATACAGATATATATATATATCGACAACTCGGGGATTGTGTCGGCTTCGCTTTGCATCTTTTGTTCATTTTAGTTTAAATATTGCCTACCTTCTGTCTGTCCGTCCATCCGCCTGCCTTCTGTCCTTTTGTCCGTCCGTCCAGCTACAGTGGCCGTCCAGCTGCCAATAGTGCATGGCATTTCATGCACTTTTCATCTTTTTCAATCAACTGGATGCTCAACGTTCACTTGGAAGCTGACGCAGAAAAAATTGGTTAAACTAAATGCACTCGACATGAAGATGCCCTGCTAACAAAGATATTTCAAAGATATACATATTTATATATATTTATTTAACGATTAAACAGAATACTTACCACCTATTACAAAAGTGAAGTGGCAAAGACGTAAAAGTTGGTGTCCAGCCTAATTCTAAGGGAATTTTTATGACTATTTCTTATTGATTTTATTATATTTATTTTATGGTAACAAATATGGGTTTATTTCTGCCTGCTTCATAACTGTGGAGTATGTCATAATATGCTCCTCTCACTTTGTTATAGGGTATTCAGAGAAGAAACTGTTTTGCTTTCGCTCTTTGAGGGCGCTAGTTTAAGATCTGTCTCGGCCACTCGGTTGACCATCTTTTGCGCGTTTATTTGTGTTTCTTAATATTTTTGTTAAATGTTTCAAGCGCGCGTAAATTAATCTCGAGCTTAATTGCTTTTTTTCTTAGCATTTTTCGTTTTTGTTGTATTTTTGCATGCCGCTGCTTCACTTTAGACTTTAGTCGAGTGGCTCTACTTGGCCTCGAGGCTCCACCTTGAGCGCCATCCTTTCGAAGCGAAGTGGTTATAAATATGTTTCGTCTATTTTTAGTGGTGCTGTGCTCCTCTCGGCGCTAGTCAGACTGTCATCGTTGTCCCCCCTAGCTGCTGCTCAGTTAGGGTTTGATTACTACTATTTAGATTATATGGTAGCAGCTATTCGTTTAGCTTTAAGGTAGCCAACAACACATTTTTTTTACTGCCTTGCTGCGCGGATATTCAAATTAAGATTAAAGTATTTATGATTTCGTTGCTGTAAATGTTTTCAATTCATTAGCAGGCTTAATTTGGAATTGTACTTTAGCCCTTTGGGAATTCAACTCTTGCAAAATTTATGTTGCGTTCGATTTTAAATTGGGCCTCGACATTTTAATAAATAATCAAATTTCTTTTCATTCCTTAGATTCGGTTAAATACTGGCAATAAGTGAATTGGTAAGTTCTCTAACAATTCTTATTTCTACACATTAATGTTTAACATATGTATTTGACTTTTTGAAGGATTACTGATCTATATTTAAACTAATCTTATTTCAATCGATTTGAATATTCTCTTAGATGCAGTCAGATGCAGAGTCATTTGTTTGAAAGTGTATTTATTCTTCGCTAGGTCAGATAGCTGTTTCTACCAGTTCTATCACATTCTCACCCACCCATGGACAGATTCTCGCAGGGGCAACTGTTCCATTAAGCATAACCAAAAAACAAAAAAAGAAACAGTCAGCCATAAAAGTTTCCATCTCAGCTGTCCACTTATGCCAATTTATGCACCAGTTTGGCACTCTGGCGGGGAAACTGAACTAACAAAATGCGATCAGCTCCAGCTGGGCAGGCAGCCGCCTTGGCGCTGATCTGGCCCAAAAGCAAAGCAAAACGCCGAACAAGTTAAGTACAAGTGCGATACAAAGGCCGCCACGAGCCTCCCGACTGGGGCAATACCACAGCTCCAACTGCCGACTGCCGACCGCCGACCGCAGACTGAAGACTGGCAATTTGTGTTGCAAGGGGCGCAGGCGCACGATAACAAGATTAGAAAATAAGATTTATCTCATAGATTGATAGATTCGATTACACGCAGCGTTCGCCGTTCAGCATCTAGCTGGCAACTGTGGCAGATACTGTGGGGCAATGAGTGGGGCAGCGACTGGGGCGGGCGTACAGCGGCGTGTAATTACAACAAAAGCAACAACACTGAACAAGAACAAAACGAGCTGAACTCGAGCTGAGCTCTGTGCAACGTGCAACGTGGTAGGAGATTGGAAAATGGGGCGGCTACAAGCTGACTATGATCTAACAGCATTTTGCTGCGACTATTGAGATACCCTGTAAATATTAATTAGGTTTTTGGATTACCAGCAGCATTATTCGACATCTTTGTAAGACTAAAATAATTATATAGATTTATGAGTAGCAGCAACAATAATCAGCCGCAGCGAACTCAAAAGCTATAGTTTAAAATGTGGCATGTATGAATTTTTGGACCAGACAAATTATTTGACATAATAATAACATATTAATAATAATTTAATAATAATATTAAATATCATACATTGAAAACCTTCCAGCTTTGCAAATTTTCAATGCAGATTGTCTTATACCCACCAAGATGAAATAGTATTGTGCCTTACCAGGTCTTTGTTGTTATTTATTTTATGTTCTATTTTTATTTATCTTCTAGCACTTCACAAGTGCTGCACAGAGGATATCTGACGACCAAGGAACACTCTAAACTTGAGCATTCTCGCTTGTTCTTTCTGGCGTTTTAATAGACTTTTAACTGGTTTTGTTTTTTCGTTTTTTTTTTTCGATTTTTTTTTTTTGTTGCTTTTTTTTCGTTGCTGTTGCTGCGTCTGCGCAGCTGCTGCACCTGCAACAGGAATTGCTGAGAAGTGTAGCCAGATCTCTGGCCGGGCGTTGCATATTTACTAATTTAATAATTCAAAAGCATTTAAATTCCTAATCATATCTCGGCAAAGCCACCGGCCGGCTGGATTAGCCTGTGAAATGCATCTCGCCTTGGCGCAATTTGTGAAAATTTCTCACCAAAGCTTAGCGTTCCCCTTCTACATTAACCCCCCCGCGTCCTCCGTCGAGCTGCCGACTGTGTGTTAGATTTCCACTTTACTGTCTATGCAATTTGTTGGCTAACTAGATGGCTATCTGCAGCTCGTAGTGGTTGTTGTTTGTTGCAGCTTCTTGTTCCATGGGGTCTCTGCTAGAACACAGCGTTCTTTGTTGCCCGCTGCGCTTTCATGTTCTTTCCAGCTTTGGGAGCCTAACTGACTTCGCTGCCTTGGCAGTCTTTGGTTTTTTTTCGACTATTACTACTGCATTTTATGCATCGCCTCATCGCCTGGCGTTAGTGTTTTGCGTCTTATTAGACTCTAATTGCATTGCCAGTTATGGCCGCCTGCTCAGCCTGGTCAACTTCAACTGGGCATGCACCAATTGGAATTAACATGCTGCCTTCATTTTTGAACTTTCCCTCGTTTGCTCGAGCCTAATCAAAAGGGTCTGCAAATGGACTTTGAATTATCTTCAGATTAAAATTCTTGTCTTTAATTTAACCGCTATTTGGCCTAGTTGGCTGCGACTTGGTTTATTGACTCTTCTCATTTTTAGGGTATTTTAGCATGCATTTCGAGCCAATAATAGCGTTTTAAATTGTAAATGCAATATTAATCTATATGCCAAACCATTATCAAAAATAAATTGCTCCTAAAAAGCTATTAGTTTTTGGCATTTTAAACTTTAACAAAAGACTTTCTGAGAACTTGAGAACAATAAACCCGAAAGTTTGATATTTATCTAGATTATTCTTATCGTATGTCTAGAAATGTGCTATTTTCGTAACCTTTCACAATGGACGGCGTCTCGAAGTCTGCAAACAAGCCATAAATAAGAAGCCAGCACAATTCATAATATTTTGTAGGTGAGGCTTGGGGCTTTGTTGCATTTGGTTTGGGGGCAAACTTTTACGACTGGCGTCGTTGGCAAAAGCGAATTGAGAAATGTGCTTCCAATCAGAAAGGACGTCACAGTTCCAGTCAGAATGGTCTTTAATTGAAGGTCGCGGCAAACACGCCAGCTCTGGCGTCATTTCTCATCCTGTTCGACTCTTCGCATTATTGTTATCGAGTGGTTGAGGCTCGACTTAACGGTGCCTGGTCGCCATATTGTCGGCGACGTCTGCGCTGCCATTTTGTTTATGCAGAGCACGAGCTAAATTCAATTCACTCAGCGGTTTTTATTGAGCCCAGTTTTCGGGGAAATGTTAGTTGCTGCCACTATTTTTAGTTGCATGAGCACAAAAATAACATGAGGAGGGTTGCGGGATGGCGACACGACGTGGAAGGTGTCCTGTAGTTTGTGGCAGTAAATGGGTTTATGAGCAGCCATCAAATGAACTGACCTGGCAACTAAAATTTCTTTTTTATTGGGGCCTTTTTGAAGAGGCCTTGTTTATTTTCAGCGTGGAAATTAGCTATAAATGACTCACATTAAGAGAGTTGTGGGGAAAGGTTAGAATTTATGTTTAAATAAATAAAGGGAAGTGGATAAATTGGGGAAAAAATTACTACTAATGTTGAGGCATAGAAGGCTGATATGATTTTTTTGTTTTCCCAGTTTTTGTTAAAAATCTGTCAAATGTAAAAATCGTCTGATTCTGATAGCGTCATACTCTTCTAGCCTAGATAAAATAATATTAACCAGCTATGATTTGATACCTGCGAACTTTACCCACTTAAAGGTGATTCCTCCAACTTGCTTGCCATAACAAGGTCTAAAGTTCAACTACCTAACAAAACCATAATAAATAAAAAAAAGTTCTTAAGGCAAACAATAAAGAAAACCCAAAAATATCTCCAACTTTGTTACGCAGTCGTTCATTCATTCATTCATTCATCCATTCATTCATTCGAGCAAAACTTTTGTTGTAGTCTGCCTGCCTGTCTGTCTGTCTGTCCGTCTGTCCGACTGTTGGGATGCCGACGGCGAAGGCGACGCGTTGTCTGCCAGACGCAGACACAGAACGAGGTCGTCCTCGGGTGGGCGGAAGGACTCCTCCCGGGCAGTAGATCTGCTGCCAAGTGGCTGCCTCTTCTTACACAGGATTAGGTAAGCTGCAGCCGCCAAAACTCTTTTTGCTGAGTAGGCCCTCATTTTGGGCCTTGCCGTCGACCTTTTTCGCAATGTTTCAATAAACTTTGATTGTTGGCAATTATCTGGCTGCCGGCATCGACCATTTCAATTTGTCGCTTATCCTTTGCATTATTTATGGCTGGCCTTTTCCTTTCGTCAGCAGCCGGGGTTTGTCTTCAATTACTGCAGCTTCTGTGCTCGGATTATGATGGCGACCCGCAGCAATTTGGCACAAAAGTTCAGCACATAAAGCAAAACTTTTGGTTGCTCAACGTATTTTTATTCTTTCTTTTTTCTGGTTGAACCAATTGAAAGAGTGACATAAGTTAAAGTTTGTATTGTGTGTTGTAATCTGTATTCATGAACTGAATAGGGATTGAGATACGCTAAAATGAATTAAATGGATTATTAAATAGATAGCCTGGAGTTAGTTTGTGTACAGCTTTAAGAAGGCTGATTCCTTTAAGAATTGATTGCACTCTAATCATAAAAAGCTTCTCTTTTCAACTTCTCTCGCACAACATACTCGAAATTTCCGCCCAGTTCTAAACTTGATTTATAAACCAAACTAAAACAAACTCCCTACTCATAATAACTAATATAAAATCCTCACCCAACTCTACCAAGTCCCATTTCATTTATCAGTTCACAAAAGTCGTGTTAATCAAAGTCAAGTTTAAAGAGCTCTCGACTTTAAGCATGCGTCACTTGCAGCAGCAACTGCCAAGTAGGAGTGGGAACACCCATAACAAAAGCAGTCCTGAATTCCATTTTCCAAGGCTACAACATATGTATGTGTGAAGCTTTGAGTATCTGAAAATGAGTTTGACTTTTACAAAATCCACATCTTAGCTCCATCTGGGAGCTGAGTGAAATTTATGCAGCCTCGTTGTGGAATTTTTCAAATGGAAAAGCGAAATTGCGCAAGTTTTTCCATTTGCACTTTAAGCCTGAGAGTTTTCTTTGTACAAATCCGTGGCGCAGCTGCTGATAAATTCTTATGTGAAAATGGAAAATGGGAAATGCGACGGCGGCAATGAATTGCAATTTCCCTTTCTTTCAGTGCACAGGAGCTGCCTAAGCTCCTTGTTGCCTGCTGCAGGCTAATGGCGTGAAAATCACACTTGCGACAAGCTCCTTTGGCTGCTGCTGTTGCCACTGTTGCAACTCCTTTGGGAGCCAAATTTAATGTAGTTTCAACAACGTTGTTGCCACCAACTCTACAGTCTTCCCCTCTTAAGCTGGCAACACATGCACTTGCTGCAAAAGTGTTGATGCATATTTATAGTCAAATATTTTGCTTGCTTTTCTTTTTTATTTTATTTTATTTTTTTTTTTTTGGTTATGCTAAATGCGTTGCCATGAAATTTTAATCAAGTTTGTGCTTCCGTTGCTGTTTATTTTGTTGCTGTTGTTGTTGGTGTTTTATTTAAATGGCAGACATGTCTGCGCCGCTTGCCATTTCCGCTACGCAAACATTTTTGGAGCCTTGGGAGCCTTGGTCAGGAGTTAAGTTCGCCGGCTGGCTCTGCTTTCAGCATGTTGTGCCTCATCTCATTTGAGGCGAGAGAAGGTGTTGCAAGTTCAACGAACTGTGTCATAGGCATGCGGAAGGTGTTAAATGCTGAAGCAACATTTCTGCATAAGATAATTGCCTAAGGCAAGGGCTTTTGCAAAATAATTAGAATGAAAATTTGCTCAGCATAAAATAGAAACTGTGTATTTGGAGAAACCTTCTTGGATTTGCATTAGGTATACGGTTATTTATTCAATCTTGAGTGAAAATGTTACATAATTGAATTTTAAACGAATATTTAAACTGAAATAAGAAAATGATAATAAATAAGACTCTCTAATTTATTTTTCTATTATCCATTTCTTTATTTCATTTATATTTAATATTTATGCGGGCATGATTTTTTTATTTTTTATTTGACTCACAGACTTAAGTCGATTGCATCCCGTGCTCTCAGTCAGCTTTGGCTGTGATTCAATAATCCTAAGCCTGGCAACACATGAGACACCTTTTCAATTTGTGCAGCAAACAGAATCCAAAAACTGACACAAATTTCATATGAATTATGACACTTATGAATACACAAGTCGCCGTCAACTATAATCCATTTATGCCATTCAAAACACACACACACAAATCAGGAGAGAGAAGAGCATAGAAGTTTTAATATTTGGAAAATATCCTTTTGTGCAGCATTGTGTGGCACATGTCACTGACAAATGAAAGCCAACTGCAGCACGTGATGCTGCCACATTCATGGTGAGTTTGTCATATCAATGTGGCCCCGTCTCTTTTATGACAGCTCTATAAATACATATATTTCTAGTAGTATTATTAGTTGCGATACTCCCAGTGGGCTTCGTGTGTGGCACCAACATTCCCTGACCCCTGATCCTGGCTTTCTCTCTTTGTCTCTCTCTCTCTCTCTCTCTCTCTCTAAGTGTCTCCTGTCAGTTCGCGAATTGCGCCAAAGTCACGTGCGTTTGACAGGCGAAATTGACAGTGTCATTAGGTTCAGTACTGAAAAAATTGCCTGGAATTGTCCTCTAATTGCCAGTCACATTTTTTCTCTTATTTTCTGTGTGTTTTTCTTTTTTTTGGCAAATGAGACGCGCACTTGTCAGCAGCCAAAACGTGTCTATTAACAAGTTTCACTTAGTCGTTGGTACTGTGGAAAAAGTTTAGATAAACAAGTAGAAAACTGAAACAAGACTAGAGGTAAAAAGTCACAGTTCCGACAATTTGCTGAAGACAGCAAAAGTTATAGTTAAATTATAAAAAGAAATTATCAATTGGATAAATATATTTAAAATGCATAAATCATAGTTCAGTATTTTATTATCGTATTTTTTGAATAGATTTGTTTTTGGTTCCGATGAATTGAATATTAGTATTTAGTGAACCACATTTTATACATATCTCAACATTAAAAGTAGTCTTTTGTAAATAAAATTTGTGGTTTGTGAAAAACTTTCAATTTCTAGCCATTGTATTAACAAAAAAACGAATGCTAAGGTCATATTAGACTCGTGCCAGAAATAAATAAACGACTGTAATGCCAAAAACCCCTCGAGAAAGACTAAACAAAAAGCGTTTCCCCTCTCCCTCATACTCTTCCCTGCTTCCTGCCTCCCTCTCTGTCCACACTGACTGAACTGCCTGCGTTTCGTCTCAAGTGGTTTACACAATTTTCTTGATAACGCTGCGACTTGCCACTAAATGTTTTTGGCGTCCGTTAGTGCAACAACATGCGCAAGAGGAGCAAGAAGAGCAGGAAGAGCAGCACAACACACACACAGATATATTAAATTTTCAATTTCTCAGTCGATTGCCAGGTAATGCGTCTAAAATGAACTTCAAATGGCGCCTCCCCCCAGATAAGACCTAGACTCAATTTGATATGTAAATTTGTGTTTTGTTCGTTCGTTATGCGTTCATTGATGATTTTCTCGTTTCTCGTTTCTCGTTTTATTTTCCTCGAATTGACCCGCACTGAATGAGTTAGTCGTTTGTGTGAGAGTGAGTCACTGGGGCTGATTCACGGAAATTGGCTGATGCTGCAATTAAAAGCCATAAAATAAGGGGCAAACGCCCACTGGAAATCAATTGTGGACCCGTGCCAATGCCACGTGTGTTGAAGGAAGCCTCAGCTGCTGCTGCGGTTCCTGATGCAATAACAAAGGACTCACACAATGGGCCAAATACTGCAAAAAGGAGGCAAGGTGAAAGTGTGGCAGAAAGAAAACAAGAATGGCTCGCCGCCAAGCGCAACGAAACCTTTCACAACGCCTACAAAAATGTGTGGCTTGAGACCAGGTAGCAAGGACATGATTGTGGCACACCTTTCTCTCTTTCTCTCACTCTGCTGGGTTGACAATAAATTATGAGTTTCAAATGAAATTTTATGCATTTTACATGCCGAATTACGAGCCATTCATATATTTTAGCCATGTGGCATGTGGTATATGCCCCCGGGCCATGTGAGCCCATTCGCCGCGCCCCATTTTGCAGCTAGTTTAAATTGATTTAAAGTTGCATTAGGCGGCTACGGCTACCTATTTTTGTGGTCAGGCTATAAATCTTTGATATATGTATGTCTGTGTGCGTGTGTGTATAACGGTAAAATATGCAATTATTTTCACTTTTCGCAAGCATTATTCATTTGGCAGTGAAAGCGCTGCATTTGCTGCATACTTTCAGGCGGCAAAGCCATGCATAATAAATTTGATTTAGGGCGCCCTACACGCAGTTGGCCTTGTGGCCAACAGACAGATGGTATATAAAATATATATATTTTCGAATAGGTATGCAGAAGTTGCCATGCATTGTTCCGACTGACAAGATAATAAATGTCATTTGTGGTCTTCTCTTTCATGGGCTATTCTCATTAAGAATATTTCGAAAGTTTCGAGAATGTTTTGTCTGTTCAAATATATTACGTTGAACCAATTACCAGCAATTACTTAGAAATTACCAACTGACTCTTTAATTACTCTGGTAATTTTTTTGAATGATAACTGAATATTGTCAATGATGATTAAAGACTGATACTAATTAATTATTCAAGAATTTGAAGTGCTTCAGCAATAATAATTACTTTTCAATTACTCAAGTAATTAACATTAATTGTTGGCTAACGATAACAATTAAAACAGCATAAATGGAGTTCGAATTGATGTTGCGCTTTTTCTCGGACCAAATGATTCACTTATGATACATTTCACAAACACAACCCAAATAATATGTTTTTTGTGGCATTCTCCGTTAAACTATTTACCTGAGCCACCTTTGTGTATAAGTGTTTTATCTTACATCAAACCGGCAAACAATCGTGCAACCTTTCAGCTCTGCTCTCATCCACTCGAAACACTTTCACTAGCCACAGGCACCTGACACACACACAAACACAGACCAAACACACCTGTACAGGTCTCATTAGTGTGGCCAACAAATAAAGAAAAACAACAATTTCGAATAATTATAGCTATAATATATATTTTCACTAATTCTACCCACGCTCAACAATTGAAATTATGATTTAGGTGCATGTTTTGATATATCGAACAAATTCAATAAGCCAAAATAATAAATAATAAAACATTGACCGATTTATGAGCTGCTGCTTGATTAATGTTTGTGTGTGTGTGCTATTCTCTCTAAAAGTGTCCTTAACAAAGGCGGCGGTCAACAAGGACAAATACTACAATAATAAAAGAAGCCAACAAGAGAAAGAGGGAATTCATTGATTAGATTAGACGCGGGACCGCACACAATGTTTGGACGCACTTTGATTTATCGCTGGCCGATGGCACAGAAATTAGCTTAGGAATTTGGGAATTGGAATTCGAATCTTCACATATTATATGGATATTAAAGCCTGGCCCACACAGCAAGTGGAGCTGCCAGCTACTCTACTCTTCTCTGCTCTGCTAATTGAAGAAACACAGCTGCCAAATGAAGTGCTCAAAAAGGATCTTGGACAGCTCCTACATATAATGTATGCGCCGCTGCTTCTCTTATAGTTTTTAATTAAGTACAACAACGCAGCAAAATTGATTTCACATGACTCGGCCACAGGCACTGGCTGCATGTGGCACTTATCGCCAGCAGAGATCTCTCTGAGAGATGCGACCAGCCCGATAAGGCCAATAGCCAATAGCCAACGGTTTGCCGCGCTCGTCGGTATCATATTTAATATAGTTTGTAAAATATTTATAATCGCTTATCTGCCGCAAGGATCCACGCCTTGCCACGACTAGCTGGCTGCCAAGTCATTAGGCGGCATTCGAAATTTGTTGGTTGTTAGTTTTTTTTTTCATTCCAGGCGCGCGCGCGTTTCCTACGCGTCTTCTGCGCGTTTCCTACGCGTCTTCTGCGCATTTTTAGCCGCTTCTCGGTTATACTGGTTGTTTGTGAACTCATAAAGCACACATGTACAGAGTATTTTTGTCAAATTTCAAACTAAAAGCTCATTTAAGACGTTATGCATAAATTATTGGGAAATTTATGCAGTGCCTAAACTGAGCCCGAGTTTTCCAGTCCCAGATGCCTATCGCAGGCATGGCCATAAAAGCCATAACTCGAATGGAAATAGAAATAGTAATAGAGACAACTGAAAGACATTGATCACAGCAATGATAATATAAATTCCAATTAAGTTATCGGACATAGTTCTTCGAGTGAGACATTCAACGGTAAACAGCACTGGCAATTACAAAAGAATAAATTTCCAATTTCTCGGTTCTTGGTTCTTCCCAGTTAGTTTATCGGTGAGAAACTATCTAGTCTGACGTCTGCGTCTCAATGTCTCTCTAGATATATATATATATATGTATATAAAGTGCTGACCGTGCACATTCAAATTATGGCATATAGGTTGACCAGCTCGACTTGACATCTTTTTAGCCACCACATCAACATCAACGTCTCTTGGCCTGGCCCCGAGGTTTGTTGCCGTGGAAAAACTCGCTTCGCTTGTGGCCCTAATGAAATTATTAAAAATGCATTTTAGTCCAGCTCCCAACAACAAAAATTAAGAGGAGTAGAAGAAGAAGATGCATAACATATGCATAAAAGGCAGCCCCAACAAACATAAATAACCTGAGCTGGCCTGCAAGTCCCCCAATCTGCAGTCTCAGTCTCAGTCCCCATCTCCATCTTCATCTCCATCTCGAAGACTCTGCCTTTGACAAAACTAATTATGCATTCATTTTGTTTGCCAACAATTAAGTGGCCCATGGGCGTGTCGCATTTTTCATTTTGCTTATTAGTAGTCGGTGCCCAAGGATCGTATAGGGATCTTCAGCCCTATTTGATTTATGATAGCCACATACTTGATTTACCATCCCAATAAGAACAGAATCATTCGGATTCTCTCCGCTTGTTGACTCAATGCTAGAAATAACCTTTTTGCTTGCCACAACTTGACCTAGTTCTCTGTGGAAAAATGAAAGTTAAAGAAGATACAAGATTAAATAAAGATTTTAGGTAAAGTTCGAAGTTTGATAGTCAAAAAATGATCTACAACAAAGAAAATGTATATTTTAAGTGGCAGTTTTGTAGACTGACAACTTATTTAAACTTATAGACTTATTAAGCCGACTGAAAATAGCATAAATATTCTATGGGGAAAAATAGAACTCTTGAAATAAAATTAATGTTTAAGTGATTGTTTTGAAAAATAATTTTGAACTACTTTTGTCATTTACTGTAAAACCAAAGCGGCAGTTTTTTTTTTTTGGCACTGTCTAAATTAAAGAAAGCTCTAACAATCAACTTGGAAATGCAGCCAAATTGCAATGCAACTGTTGACCGCAACTACCAAATAACCAAATAACTCATTGTGGTGGCAAGTGGCAAACTGGTTCGACAATCAAATTACCATTTATAACAGCAACAACGACAAAAGCAAGACAGATCCAGATCGAGAGCCACCCACGCTTTTTCCACTGCTCTCGCTCATCTGTTGCATGCCACAGATGCCACAATTGCTTTCTAAAAGAGACGCAGACGCAGATGCAGACACAAAATCAGTCGGCGAACATTTGAATTTTGCACCAAATTAGGCGCCAATCTCAGAGATCTTTTTGCTGCGAGCAGCAAAGAATTTCATGGGCGTTTTTCTAATTTCTGGGCAGCAGGAAGGAGATTTAGAAGACGAAGAAGAAGAAGAGCTGAAATACCAGCAGCAGCTCGGGAAAATAATGTGGAAAACGCCTTATCCGGTGGCTGTGGCAGGCGATACGCGGGAACTGTCAACGCTGCTGGAGCCACTTGCCGCACGCCAGTTGGCCACCCAGGTTGCAACCGGGACTCGGACTCGAGCTCATTGGCTGGCACTTGCCACTTGCCACTTGTGCCACCGCGTGCAGTTGACAAACGTTGACAGCGACGACAATGAAGCCAACTGCCCCACATGCCCCCAAAAACCCTGGCTGGAAGTTCAAAGCAGTGATGAGCAGACATGCGATATAAATATTAAAATACCCTCAAGCATTCTTAAAAATCTTAAAAATATTTAAACATTAAATTTTATTTTTTCCTTTTTTATTTAAATTAACTTAAATTTATATTAAAAAATAAATAAGTATATTTTTAAGTAGTATTATGTAAGCATTAAAGAAGACATTCAAAGTATATTTATAAATAGTATTTTATTATTATTATTATTGTAGGGGTAAGCATTGAAGGAGGAGTACGTATAAGATTATTCGGGATTATTTATCAACTGACTCAAGTAAGCCTTGTTTTATTTTTTTTATTTATTTTTATTTTGATTTGATTTCCATTCCAAACATTGTTGAGTTCTTGTGTCGTGTCACGCCACGCGTTCAGCGCGCATGTTGCAAGTTCTGTTGCTGCTGCTGCTGCTGCTGCTATTGACATTGCCTGGCAGTGATCAGAAAAAAGCGTTGCACACACAACAACAACAACAACAAAAACAACAACAACAAAGACGATGACGACGAACTTGATTTCTTATTTGAATATGCATTCATTTGGAGCGGCAGCGCGTCGCCATCGCCATCGATCGTGACAATCGCCAACGCAAGTGCAAAACTCTTCACTTCATGTGTCGCCAGCAACTGTGTGGCGATCTGTGTGGTTGCCACTCGCCACTTGCCCCATGAGGCTGCCCGCTGACTGCTGCTGGTTGCATCTCGAGTCTATTGCCTATCAGAGGTGATTAAAATTGACGTTTGGCGATGTGATGACGCTTACATGTTATTAGATGCTCCCCTCCCTCACCTACCTCCTCAAAAAACTCCTTTCCCTTTTCCCATTTCTCCCCTCAACACTTTCATCTGCTAAACGTTTTCATCATTTTATGAATTGATCAATTTGTTGTTGCTCTCGTTGTTGTTGTTGTTGTTGTGGCTAGCATCAGCCGCATCGTTTGCTTTGTTTGTTGTGGCCATTAGCGTCACTTGATGGAACTGGAGCCACTGTGCAACAACGATCTGAACGATCCCAACTATCCAACAACTAAACGACTATCCGGAGACCATTGAGTCGTGCCGGGTCTGACTTAATTTATTTCAAACTGTTGCAACTGCAAATGGAGGCAGCCTTCTTTCCCATTGCCAACCAACGATACACTGCAAATTATTTACACACCCAATTTATGCAGTTTTTTCTTAGACGAACGTTTCAAATTAGTTCAAGTTGCCGAGCACAAAATGATGCATTTTAGATTTAATATACCTGTTTGAACAACTCGAAGACAATTAAATTAAAATGGGGTAACTCAAAATTAATTGCATTAGCAAATTTAAAGTAAATAATTGAATTACCACCAACAAATGTTGCAGGTTTTGTTTGAAGATACAAATTCAGTTGAGAGATTTGTAATAATGCTGCACATAGTTTAGGCGATCAATAAAAGGATATTCTTTGAAAGTTGCTTTATCTCAGTTGAATTGTTTGAGCATTGTAATGAAAGTCTGCACAAAATGCTATCAAGCATTTCAAAATGTATAGTTTTAGGTAATAATACAAATTTCGAAATGCATTTTTATTATGTTATTTATTATGCACCTCTACACAGATACTTTTATATTCCTCACACTCTCCAGTGGACTCCAGTGGACTTTTGGTTTATATGTGCAGACAGATGTGCTTTCGTTGTGGTTGCCATATTGGGTCACATTGACTCAAGGTTGTCCGGGGTTGAGAGGTTGGCTCTGGACACAATCCATAATATCACATGACACACATTTATCACACGCGATGCAATGTCGCCGACCATTAATCAAATTGTATATGCATATAAACTATATTTATATATAAATATTTGTGTAGAATTGAGCCCTTGGCAAATGACCAAATGACAACCATGGATGCAATAGTAGCCGGTATTATGGCAGTTGACCAACTTGACCAACTGGCCCAACTGTTTTAGCTGACCTGACGCGACGTTTGCCGTTGTTAATAAACAGTGCAAACAATTTGAACGGCAATTAGTGCACAGCTGCTAATTTAGGACAGCCCAGCAGAGACTATCTGTGCCGTGTTTGGCTTGTGTGGAATGTGACGACCACACGGCCAGAAATTTGTATACACATTACATATACCATTTGTATACCATATATATATATATATATATATATATATATATGTATATATATATATGTGATTTGTATATATACATACACATAACAAACTTGTGGCGCTGATTTAAGCTGTTGGCCAGGAAGACATTGAGACTTCCTCTTAGGCGCCCAACCCCTCGCCAAACATACTGTGAGCATTTCTCTTTTTTTCGTATTAATTTTCAACCGCAGAAAAGGAGAAATAAAAACGATGCGTCTGGCTCCAGTTTTCAATTGAAAAACCGCAAGGCTGCAGGCGACCAGCCGCCCTTTGTGTTTGTCCTGTCGTTCTTGCCACCGGAAGCTACTGCATACTTCTGCTGGTGTGTGGCATGTCCTGCGCCTTGGCTTTTATTTAACGTGACGCAACAGAAAAGCAGAAAAGCAAACACACAAATGTCCTGTCAACAGTCTTTTGATCGTCTGCCACCTTAGCCACCTTTATTTGGCCCTCGCCGCTTTCACCTCGGCCCTGAATGTCTTTTTAGCCGCCGGCTAAACAGACAACTGCTCTGACGGGATTTACGATGACTTGCCACTTTTATTGTCGGCATTTTGCATGTCCAATTCACTCGCATTTCGCTCTGGACTCTGGCATTGGCATTGGGCTACTCATCACCATGTGTGACGTCACAAAGAATTCGATTCCGTTGGATTTTGTACAATTGTACAAAGTGTTTCTCAAATTGTATAATTTTTAAAGAGAATTTTTAGTTTTGCTAAGCAAGTATTTTTTATTGAGAAAGAATTACCAAAATAAAGAAAAGAAAAGCATTTCCAATGTAATTTATAATTCTTGAAATCGATTGACAGGAAATACAATGGAATGTCAAATTACTTCCGCCACAAGTTATTGCCAAAATCATATCTGTTCAAGTGCAAGCTGCTATCTGCTATCTCGCATTCCTTTTCACGGCTCGTATTAAAGTGGGTCATTAATCTTTAGTACAATCGCATATTTTCTCTTTCAGGGAACTTGCAATGAAATCACAAACGAAAATATGCAGTGATGTCTGTGTGCTCATATCAGATATAGCCATATAGGTATTTTCATAATTGAAAGGCACAACAAAGGTGGAGGGCGAGCTTTAAAAATAAATTAGTCCAATAAGAAATATTTGTGTATTCGCATAATCTGCCGCCGTCGCCTTTCGTCGCATACCTTTCGACTTATCAGGTTATTTTGGGACTTGATTTGCTTTTACAGGGAATCGCAGCTATCAGGCGTTGATCTGTTAGAAATGTTCTTCAGCTGGGTGATTCCCGCCTCAAAAGCAAAATAAAAATTGATAGTGCACTAAATCAATCAGTCAAAGCAAAAGCGAGCGTAGCACGTTCAACTAGCATACTAAGTTACTTAACGCCTCCTAATTTGCCAAAGATAAACAAAGCACATCGCAACCGTGACCTACTACAAAACCACCAGAAGTGGAACCAGCAAAAGCCACGAGTAATCGCAAAAAAGACACGTATTCCGTGTGGCACAGGACAGGAGACTGGGAAAGGGGAGTTCGAAGTCTTATGTCTTACTCATAAATGTGCGGCACCATTCGGTGTATGGCGCAATTGGCCGAAAGCGGCTCGTTTGCCTTATCAGCAAAGCTGATCGGCCAACTGTCTTGGTGGCCAACTGTGGCCTGATCGAAGCCCGGGCGGCACAAACGACAAACAACCAACTAAGTGGCCTCTGTCTATATTCTAGTCTAATTACAATTACGTGCCCAGTAATCACCCAAAAATTCAACACTTGCAACATACGCACTGATTTGGGGAAAATCCATGAGGAAAAACGTGCCAAATATCTGCTTCGGGCGCCGCATGAAAGGTTTAAATTTGTTGAAGTGAATAATTAATATTTATTGATGGAAAATCGTGATATTCGTAACATTTAACTTTCGACAGTTGTACCTCAAATTCCTAGACGACAAATCATAGTTTTATTAATACTCAAAATTTATTGAGGCATTTTATTGCATTTATTGCACATTGAATGTCACGTTTTCTGCGCCTTTCTTTCTGGCCATAAATGATCATATGATATCAAAGCCAAAATATTAAAGTCACTAAATTCACGTGATGGCAATAGTAAAGCAATTTTAGAGTGGTCATTATACATTAACTTAAAGTTAGAGTACTTTCTACTTATGTGATAAGTGGCGTGCTGATTTTTATGATGTTTTTCCTCTAAAATTGGACGATTTCGTCAGATGGCGCTGAAATTCTAATACGAATTGACCAACGAAAAAGCAGAAATATGAAACAGGCTAAGACTTTAAGCCTGCTGATAACTGGGCAGGTGGGTAGACCAACAGTACAGTACAGTTTCAAAGGTACAACAATTTATAATTCTTTGGCCATTAGTCATCGACTCTTTGGGCTGACCATGGCCAAAGAGAGTGGCTCTTATCGGTGGTTATGATGATGATGACGATGACATCACTTTCTGCGACCCCCGATATCGTCTATCGATAAGACGCAATTCGCTGATCGTAAATGCCAAAGACTGACTATCCCAGGCCCCATTATGGTTAAGTATATTGATACAATCATAATTAGGAGAAGCTTACCAAGCTGATTTAATGTTGATTGTTTCTCGCTACGCATTTCTGCAACTGACTTGGAACATCTTCTCAACAACCTTTTTTCTATCGAATTTTATTATATTCTCAATTAATTTTAATATGCGCCTTAAAAATACCTCTACAATCAGTTAACTTTGTCGGCTGTTCACACGATTTGTGTTTGTAGTACTAGGTCAAGGATCTATCGTGCCATTCTTATCGATAATATTCATAAAAAAATTACTTGGTCAACATTACTAAACATTTCTGTGTGTTGGACACTTAATGTGAACTGGCGACATTGTTAAACCCATAAAGCTCTGCAATTTCATTGTAAAATGACTTCTAACTAATTTCTGTAGATAAACAAAGTCGATATTAATCGATTTGAATTACATCATGGGTAAGTTGCACCAGCTGTATACAGTTTTCAACTGGATCGCCTACTTATATCACTTCAATCGATCCAGCTCTATATATATGTTCCTTAACTAAAACGTTTGCTTATCGGAGAATCGCCAATAAGCGTGCCTCCCAATTTAACTAATCTTCTGTGACTATTTAGAGAGGCTTTCCTAATACAATCGGAATTTACTGATTAGTTAATTGGTTTTTTTTTTTACAATGTACGCAACACTTCCGCAACTGCGCATTGGCATTTGGTTAATCGCACATTCCATTAAGCGATTCCCGGAATTCTTACATTATTGACCAGGTTAATCGGAAAATACGCATTTATTAATTCACGAAATATCAGAAATAACTTGGTCGCCTCAAAGTTTTCAAGGAAGACCATTTTTTACATAGCTGAGGAACTTTAAATTTAATTGTGCTACTACCACAAGGGGAAACTAATGTAAACCGGTTATTAATCATAATCTTATCTAGACTGCAAAAGAATGGCAAAGAATTTGCGTGATTGGGATAGGGTAACAACAATGTATTCGGGTTTATGGGAATGCAATTCAAGGGTAGGCAAAGATTAGATTGCTCTGATATGTGAGGAATAAGTTATGGCATCAAATATAACTGAAGAATGTGGTTTGTTAAAGAAGGAAACGGGAGAAGACAATTGAATACATTTTAAGAAATTAAATTAGAAAAATTAAATAGAAGTCGAGTGAAATATTACAAACAAAAAATTACAGGGTATATCCTCAGCGAGCACACTCTTAAGCAAATTTGCCACTTGTGATGTGATATAGTAACACTCCAAACAATTAGATAATTTTGTCTGTTAATTGAATGTTAATGTAAAATTGGTGGAATATTGTTTAATAAATACCAATATACATACAAAATAACAAACAAAGTATTTCATTATCGATAACTGTTTTACATAAAACTGCAACTTGTGATTTGCCGTAATAACACTTCAGAGAATTGGGTAACATTGACTTTTTATTACCTTAATATTAAGCTATGTTCTAAAAGAGGCGTGTGTCTTATATACATCTAACGATTAACCTCCTGCATTTGGCCGATGTTATCAATGGCACGACTGTTATCAATGGCAGCCAATTGCCGCTTTATCTTTTGGGGCCCGACATTGCGGAGCAACAGCACATTTGCCAACACCCCCCAACAAATTAATCAGGCTTCAATTTTTATTGTTTTTATTTTTTTGGCTATATCAGCCGGTGACCTTGTCTGGGGTCTCGGCGCTAAGTAATTACCCCTAATTAGAGCAATTACAATGAGGCTGAGATACGCGTAGATCATGCTGTCAACAGCGTCGTAGTTTCGGTCTCTAAATAGGGGGCGACTGTTGATTGACATGGCAGAAACGGAAGTGACAGGCAGCTGTTAATTGGCCAAGTCTATAAAAACCAAGCCGAGCCGAGTCAATGAATAGCAGCTTACCATATAAATCACTCGAGAGCCGTCGAGCATTACATTACAGCGTTTGATATTGACCGCAACTGAGCTGGCTAATATGTATCTAGGGGATTGTATCTCTTGTATCTAATCTGCAGCTCAAAGGAGGGAATATTCGCTGTGTGGCACACGACGCTCTGTCGCAAGGACATCAATGAAATGAAGCAACATTTATGTACATATATATTTATATATATATGTATTTTTAGCTAGAAAAATTACATAGCTATTAGGCTGCTGCCCCTGCCCTGCTTGCCATGAACTCTTGCCCAGCAGTTGCCTCATATTTACCTGGAAAATTATTATGTTGCAGCGGCAGCGACTGTTGCAAATGCCGCTACAATTATGCACGGAGTCCGTTGCACATAAATTGTCAATTCGTTCGTTGTTCCTCTTCATCATCATCATTTTCCACATCTTCTTCTTCTGCTGCTGCTCCTGTGTCCTGCATGCCGCACGCCTTACCTGCCAGCAACTGTCCCGCAGCGTTCGCTTTGGGCTTGCCGCACGCTGCGCCTGCACTCGTTTTTCGCAACAGTTTTTTATGCTTGCAACATGCGGCAATCGAATCTGTAGTATGTTGCACCGACTCTGACTACACCGTCATTGTTAGCCGATAAGCGGATTTTGCCTACCTTCTTGTTTTTTCCTTTTCTTTGTTTTTTTAACTAAAGTGTTTTATCTGGCACTTAATTCTTTGCTTGTAATTGGCCACGCTGATAAGGGGCTTACGGGTTAGTCTCAGCCGGATCTTCAGTAATTTTTGGGTGGGCGTCCATCTGATAGACTTCCACGTACTGCATAATTTGTGTGGTGTCCTCGACCAGACCCAAAACTCAGCTGAGCACAGAAGGGTGACTCGAACTGGGAGAACATGAATTTCTATGTATTCTTAAACATATTGAACAGCAATTAAAAAAATGTTTATATATATATATATTCTTTTTGTACATAATTACTTTAAAGGAGTGAAAGACAAAGAACTTTTATGTTTGAGAGTTTATTTCGGGTCTTTTAAATATATTTTTTAGCACAAACAAACGTTATTTATTTAAATAGCTTTAAATGCACTTTTTTTTAATTTGAACTACAACAAAGTACGTGATGAACTTCCTTTTGTAGCCATAGAACACCATTACACATTTCAATACCTGCTGCAAGCCACTAATTTTAACTACTCGCTGTCTATTACCTTGAGGCCAATAAAGGCTCATTAGAAAAGAGTCGCTGAAGACCTGAGACTGTGTAAAGCTGGTTAAAATCGTTAAAATCATGTCAACACACCAAAGCCCATGAGTTCGACACGCCGCAAACAGCAACTGCAACTGCAACAACAACTAATACAACGGCTACTTGCAACAACAACAACAACAACAGAAATGCATTTGGTAAATTAACATATTTAAGTAGCCGGCGAGGCAAATACCTTCTTTATGATGGTTGTCAACGGACTACGACTACTTTCTAACTGGACCGAAAAAAATAACGAACTCAGAACCCAGCAGTGGGTCGTGGGTGAGTCCAACTGACAGACTGAGCGACAGACGGACAGACGGATAGACAGACTGACTGACCAACTGTTCAAAGATCATAATGAAAATGCAGTTATGTTAATTTTTTGTATATATTTTTTTTCCGGAGGCCCGTTCAGCATAATTTATGGCCACATATTTCAGACGGTTTATGGCAGCAAATATTCACATGACGTTCAACGCACTGACTGACTGACTGGCAGACTGACAGACTGAGTGTCCAATGCCAATCCCCCAAAATCCCCAGATTCCCGACTGACTTGCTGACTGACAGGCGCGACACAATTTTGTGACATTTGTGAACAGTTTCGTAGAACCACCCGTTGGCGTCTAGGACAACCTAACAATCAACATATTTTTATTTATAATTCAATAAAACCAATATTAAATATTAACAAGTGGGTATATTGTAATTGGACCTAACCGGCTGCCTAATACGCTGATAAAACAGTAAACAGTAAAAACATAATGTGGTGCTAAAGATTGTGATACAAATGGTAAAAATTTATTAGACTCGCTTAATTTTGGCAAAACTGCGAAAATTTGCAAGTTATAATCGGTAGTTTTGAGCAGGGGTTCTTCTCCAGATTCAATCTGCAATGGAAATAACATTTTTCGATATTTTTCAGAGTTGAGGATTACAAAACCAATATACTCAACGATCTTTGATATCACAGTTCAAAAACTGTGGCAAGCAATAGGCTGCTTCTAGATATAAATTGCTATTGTTCGGGTAAAAGTCGTTTTGGACTTAAAATATTCTTTACTTATTCAAATGTGCCCCTGACATTATTGACTACACAGATCACAGTGTTCAGTATACAGTATAAAGTATAAAGTATACATTATACATAGATGTCGATTGACTGCCATGAAGTCATCAGCGTCAACAACGGCGTCATCCACATCAATTTGATATGCCCAGTTGATATGTCTCCCCCTGAATCTCAAATCTGATTCGGATTCGAACTCAAACTCGGACTCGGACTTGGACTCAGAGGCGGCATACAACAAAACCTGCCAACGATGTCAGGTGAGATGAGGTGAGGTGAGGTGAAACTCTGAGAATCGGAGAAGTGACAGACGAATTGAGCTGAGTTCTGTGTACAAATCTAGGCGGCGATTGTCTAAGAGGCGTCAATAGAATAGAAGCTTGACACCTGTGGCGCCTCAAGTGTGGAAGCTTTTTGTGTTGGTTTGTTAGCCGCTTCTCGGGTTGTGAGAACCCAATCAGAGATCAGTTTAAGGTCGTAGAGAAAATCAAAATAAATATATTGGAATCGGTTTTAAATGCAAATTTGACCAGAGTTTTTAAATGTATAACAAGTTGATGAATTGAAATTAGATGATTATCCTGCTAATTACGCAAATTAAAACTAATCGATAAACAGATAGTTGAATGTGAATTAAGATTATTTATCTGGCATCAAATAATTCTTTTTGTTAACTCAATTTTAAAAGGACAGTTATTTCACTAAAACCAGGTCCTGTAACACTTGATATTTTATAAATGTCTGGCACTTATTAAGTCGCATGAGCATTTATTTTATTGCTGAAAAGATTTTAACAAAATATTTCCATTGTGTTAAAAATCATTTGCATTAATTGCTAATCGACTCGATCAATTTTAATTTGAACAAATCATTTTTTCAAGTTCCCACAACGTTTTCGAATACATTTTATTGGCACATGCAAAGCAAACTGGATTTTTGGTTTCGTTACGATTTCGTTTTGATATATTTATTTTATTTCTTTTGGCCAACTCAGACGAACATAATTCAAGTGATTTTTGGAGTTGATATTTTGTGTGGTCTCTGAACTTGTATGTTAATGCCCAACAAGTTGGCGCGTCCAAATCCGACTTGGAGTGAGATAGATAGCGACCGAGGGAGGGAGAGGGAGATATCTAACGGTTAACCATGTCTCGCATAATTCAAACGGAAAGCTTTTTACTTTATCGTATTAGGGAAATAAATCAAAATGCCTCCCAAAGGCCAGAGCTAGACCCAACCCTGAAAAGCGAACCCAATCAAAAACACATCAAAATCAAAAGGCCGCCAAATAAACAACAACAATTTGTCAATGTGGCAACAACAATCAACGCCATTTAATTAGATGCCATTGATTAGGAGGAGGCAGCCCACACCAGTCCCAATCCCATCTGCCCCAATGCATTTCTTCTCTCCCTCTCTCCCTCTCTCTCTCTCTCTCTCTCTCTCTCAGTCTGTTGCTCTCTGTTTATTTCAAGAAACCACTTGAAAACTTGTCGAGCTTGACAAATTTGACAGGCTTGATTGAAAATGAAAAGCGCCCAGCGGTGAATAATGTCCGACAATAGAAAGGCCAAACCGTAACCAAGAAAAAAAGATGAGGAAAAAAAAGCAGAAGAATCTCCACACAGCTCTCTCAGCTCAGCAAAGCTCTTCAGCTCAAAGTCGTTTTTTTTTTGTCTTTAGTTTTTCGTTTTGAAAGTCCCAAAAAGCGACGACAAAGGCAACTGTCAAGTGCTTTGCCACTTTCGAAAAGAAGAAAACCCACAACCCATTCGAAAATAACTTTGGTTTTTCTCAGAGAGCGCTCACTCGCCCGTTGGCACTACTTAGGTGAGAATTTATGTAGATTTTTTGTCTGCACCCGCCGCAGTCCACGTCGCGGCTATTTGTCAAAATTGTTTAGTCTTTAGTCGCTGAGCGATTGACAGGCCGACTAACTAGCCAACTAGCCAACTAGCCAACTAGCCAACAAGCCAACGGGCCAACAGCTGCCGTTTTTTTCTTCTTCCTTCTTTTTTTGTGGCCTACAACTTCAACAGCTGACTTGCTGCACAGAGAAATATTTTTCAAACTCTTGTTGCCAACATTTTTGTAATTAAAATGAATATGTTACAAATACAACTTTTATTAGAATTTAATTGAATGCGAAAAGTAATTTATAAAAGAAATAACACAAGGAATTACATTAATGCACAAATTGTTTGCCGTGTGTTTTGCACAACTTCCAAAGGGGGGCAATGCGGGTGAGGGGCTGTTGCTGGTTGCAACTGTTGTTGACACCGATACAAGCAACAGTTGCTGCTGCTGCTGCTGCTGCTGTGCTGCTGTTTGCTCTGTAGAGCGTCTAATGATCTTGTGTGAATATTTCTTGGGACTGCATTTTTGACTGTGACGTGGCTGCCACGTAAACAAACCGCTTAGTTGCCTGGCCATTGCTGCATATTTGCATTGGTTGCCAGGTGTTGGCAGATACTTTACATATTTTCTGCTAAGATCAGCTTTAAATCCCAAGCCAAAAAGGTGTTGGCTGCTCGAAGCAGTGTTCAGCTGCTTGTATTACACATTTTTGAGCTGTTACCATGTCCATTTGCGATTGTCTTGTGCAAAGAAGAAAAACGATTAAATAACTATTGAAGATTAATGTTAACCAAAATTGAAACTAAACTTAAAGTTGCCAACAAATTTGATAAAATGTTACGTGTGTAAACTTCGCTAAACCCATTCAGAAAATGGCGTTAAAACCTTAACCCAAAAAAAGTAAGACAAAAACCAAAACCATTTCGTGAAAGTGCCAAAATTAAGCCGCTGACGAGGCAAACAGTTAGGCTTGTTTGAACAAGGCAACAAGAAGTAGTTTTGCCAGAGGTATACCACTCGAGAGGTATACCACTGATAGATGTGCAACAAATCCGTTGCAAGAACAGCAACGGAGCAACAGAAAGGTCAGTCTGTGGTTAATTATTGATGAGTCGCAGACGCGGCCAAAGCCAACTAGGAGAAGTAGGCAGGTTAGGCGCAGAGCTGTGCAGGGGAGTGCGGGGTATACAAGGTATGTGGCTTGACCCTCACGAGCACCCGCATAATACATTGTCGTCTCTTTCTGTGTCATTAACAGTTGTGTGGTTGTTGCTTGGCAGCTGGCATTCCATCATATTTAATGTGCATGGTCATAAAAAATCAAGTGCAACACGTTGCTGATCACCAAAGGCACAACGTACACACATAGATTCTAACTGTGGGTTTGCGTTTGACAAATCATCTTGACACCTCGTCGACACCAACAAGACAAACACACACACAGACACGCAGACTCAATTTTGTATTGGATGTCATAAAAATGGGCTATGGACATGATTTGCAATGCAATAAACTTAATTGAGTGCGCGTCAGTCTTTAATTTTAAACCGTCAACGGTATTCGAACTCCCCAGCAACCGGTTCCCCTTTTGCAAATGACCAAAACAAAACACACTCACATTTAGCCGAAAGGAAAAAATAAAACAAATTGGTAGAAATTAAATGAATATAAAAAGAATTTGGCAGAACGCTTCGATTGGAAGGCGCGAAGTCGTAAAGTATCTTTTGATGCCGTCATGAGTTAAGCTACACAGTTTTCGGTCATTTTTAATGATGCCATTAAAGTCGCTGGTATTCGAGATATAGGAATTATTTGTTTTTTGTTTGTTGTTGGCTGTTGTTCAGATTTTGGGTTGAGATTTAATTGTTGCATTATAAAAACATCAATTTAATATCCACGTCGCAGTTTAAATGGCGCCAAGAACGCTTCACGAGCGACTATTTGCCAACTAACCGATTCGTTCGGTCATTATTAATTTGAAATTTTTGTGGTGCCGCTATAAATATTTCTTATAGAGGCTATAAATCGCCGTGCCACATTGCTAAGCCACACAAACACACACACACACACACACACACAGACAGCTAACCGATACTAATGTGACGCACTTCTTTGGCAGAGTGTCAACCACACATTTAAGGTGGATGGGTTGTGGTTGGCCGGCAGTGCGAACTGATGTTAACTGGACAACTAAGCACCGCTAACCAAATAGCTAACTAAACTGTTGACTTTTTGCACTTGCCTACTTTTTTTTATTTCAACTAAATTTTTAATAACTTGAATTTCTGTCAAAGACACCGTTGTAATTATTTGTTACTCTTCATCACAATATAGATGATCTACTTATTATATTTTTTTATTTACATTACCAAGTTATCTTTATTATTTTCCGAAAACTGTCCTCATTTAGGTTTCTTTTTTAGAAATTTGTTTTTCATAGAAACCATTAACTTACTTTCCTTCGAAAATGTCGTGCATTTCACTTGGAAGTTAACCACATTGTCAGGCCACGAGCAACAACACAAGCAAAAACTAACAGCAACTTGAAGCCGTTTTCTATGCAAATTAAATTAATTTACAACAATTAAAATAAGCCGCATCTAATGCGCCGTAATGTCTGCTGTCGACATACAAACTACAAATCCCGACGTAAGCTGCACTTGAAAAATGGTTAAAAAGTCAACACGATGCGATCTGTGGGAGACAAGCGGGCTTAACTATAGATACATACTTGTAGATATGCACCGAGATGCATAGATACAGAATACAAAGGCAGCGGCAGTTCCACTCCATTCGGGAGTGGAACTCTGCGGTATTTCCGTCATTTAAGCAGCGGCTTAAAATGTTTCTTCATTAGAATAACTGTCATAAAAATAAACGCATAAAATTTCAAAATACTCGCCGTAAGCGGATCTAATCATTTTCCCATAAACAGACGCAGCTGCTCAAGCAAAATCTGCTTAAATTTCACCTGACACGCTAATTTGGCTAATAAACATACCAAAATATACAAAAAATAAATAACAATAAAATACTTATAACAATAATATGTCCGTCAAAAACCACAAAATTCGGAGGAACCCATCAAACGTGTGAATCGAAGGCGCCATTCAGCCCCCGGATTGGATTAGTGTTGGCCCAAGCCACACAAAGTGTCAACAAACATAAAAAAGAGCCACAAAATAGAAAAATAAACTACCTATGAGTAAAATACATATTAATAAATTGTATATTTATACAAGAAAGTAATAAAAGAATACTTATCGCGTTCTGGTTATAACAAAAACGAAGGCACGCTGCTCAGAACTCGAAATACCTCGTAATACAGATAATTGGCAATATGGCCACCAAAATATGTATCACATAATTTTGTCAATTAATCAACCGATTTTTGTGTTTTGGGTTCAGGATTTAAAATGCATAGAAATTAGAAACTTTCTTTTTGGTCCCCAAAATGTATCAGTTGTTTGACATTAAAAATCAATTGTAAACATTAAAAATTAGTATTTTGAGAACAAGTTCAGGATATGTATCGGTCAGGCAGGTGCCAAATACGTTTTTCTTTTATAGTGATTTGGTCATAAATAGTGTATAAAATCGAATAAGCTATTAGCCGATGATATATGGCTATGACGCCAAACGGAGCATTATAATGCAAATCTTTTTGTGGCATTCTGGATAGAGAGCTGTCTGTGTGGTAAAAGATATTACAGGTTATAAGTTAATAAATATGATCATTAAAATGGCACATTAGATCGGAAGTTTTACATTTGAAATACTGATCACCGAATATTAAGGATAGAGTTTATGACGACCAGTTGCAAGCAAAAGTTGAGACACATATTTATAGAGTTTTGTGTGTGTGTGTGTTGAATGCCGCCAACAGAGATGTGACAACTGATTTGTGTAGCTCAATTCATTGCTTAACATATTTATTTTTTGTTAAACAAA
Source organism: Drosophila picticornis (assembly GCA_035043845.1). Classification (NCBI taxonomy): domain Eukaryota; kingdom Metazoa; phylum Arthropoda; class Insecta; order Diptera; family Drosophilidae; genus Drosophila; species Drosophila picticornis. Next base: position 4,678,756 of record JAWNMR010000493.1, on the reverse strand, counting down.
TTTATAAATTATTACTTTTGGCGCATAATAAAATTTCATTAGCGATCGCCGCCGAAGGCGTTGGCGTTTTTTTTCCACTGTCGCGCGCTGCTGGCGCCAGTGTTTTTGTTGTTGGTGGTTTTTTTTTTTTTTGGATTTTGCGGCTTCGTCGACGCCTGGTTTTGGCCTTTGTTTTGGCCAGATCTGTCACTGAGCCAGAGGCGAGTGCGGAGCTTGATAAATCTCTCAACAGCAACGGCATCCACAACACTAATATTTTGATGGCTGGCGTTTGACCACTCGTCGCACTTGCGCTCAATTTGCATATGTCGACTCTGAAATGCTTTAGCATTCACACATTTTTCGTTTTTCTCTCGTTGGGTAATTAATTTTGGACAAGCCATAAATCTTGTATACTTTGCATATATTATTATTGTATTATTATTACATATTTATTTATGACTTATGCGCTGTCAACATTCCAGCGTACATCCCCCATCTACATCTACATCTACATTTGCGTAGACTTATCAAGAGTTTTCCCTCGATAAACTCACTAAGCTTACAAAGCCGCAACTCCTACGCAGTTTTTAATTTTTATTATTGTATTTTCAGTTTTGGTGTCAATCCGAACTTGTGGCAATCTGTTCAGATTGAGGTCACAGACTGAGATTTACACATTGTCACATTGTTCGAGATTCTTATCAATTGTTACACGATTTTCGTATTACGCCTTTGATACAAGCGACATTCGGCATTCCATTGAGTCAAACTCTCCTCTCCGATAGAGATATATCCGGTTTACCAGATGACCTTACGATCCAATGCGAACTCGGTTGTTTTTACTGTATGCTTGCAAACGAAGATGAATCATAATTCTTTAGAATCTGAAATCTGGATGAACATCAATCGCAACAGTCCGTTCTTGCTGATCCTGTTTCTACATCAAAACATTTGTATTGTTTACTAGATGACCCTCTAATTCTTGTATGCAGTTCGATAGAGGTTGTCCTTCTGATTCTAACGCAAGATGTCCTTCGACAATCCGTAAGGATTTGGCCTAGTTAGAGTAATTTTGTGGCCGTAACTCATCCATTTCCGAAAGGATCTCGAAAGGACACATATTTGTGAGCTCGTCTGACAGGGAACTGTCGCTTAGCGCTCAAAAATCTTTAGGGTTTCAGGCCAATTTTTACCAGACTTTGGGTTCTTAGGCGACGCCATGATTCTGGAATGCAGTTCGAAAGTTAGTCCTTGCGCTTCTAACGCCGCAATTCGTTCGACAATCCTTGAGGATTGCACTGAGCTAGAGCCATTTTTGGAGGTTTCCCTTTTATTTGCACGTTGCCCCGCCCCGTTTGATTGGTTGTGAAATGAATACGTCAGGTTTGTATTGTACTATATGTGTTTCATATTTATTTTGAATTCGTATCGTTTCATCGTCATTCGCAAATTGCTCATTATAATTACTATTATGGTTATGATTGGGCTGCAGCCCCGCATTATCGTTAACAACATTCATATTTGCATTATAATAATTAATATTAGGTTGTTGTTGCTGCTGCTCATGTTGGTGTTGTTGCAGTTGTTGTTGCTGCTGCTGTTGTTGTTGCTGCAACTGTTGCAATTCCAGGCCTGTGAAATAGTTATCTTCTTTTTGGCTATCATCGTTGTTATTATTGTAGTTGTTGTGGCTGTTGTTGTTGCTATGGCTATCGTCGCTTATATTTTGCTCAACAATATGATTGCGATTGGGCGCAACAACAACAGCAACTGTTGCCGTTGTCGTTGCAGCAACAGTTTGTACAGCTGCGCTGCTGGTGCTACTGGTGCTGCTGCTGCTGCTACTGCTTTCAATTCGATCGTTTTCCAATTGCTTAAGATTATTGTCAATGTTTTCATTGAAATTGTTGTTACCACTCCATCTCAAGCTATTGCTATTGCTATTGCTATTGCTATGGCTATTGCTATGGCTATTGCTATTGCTATGGCTATTTGGACTATCAAACTTAGTGCTAGTTGCTAAACTACTAGAATCAGTCGTGCTACTTTTAGTATTCATATTATTATTATTCATATTATAATGCTCGTTACTGTACAAGTAGTTGTAGTTTTTTGGCAAGGCAGGTATTGCTTTATTAACATTACTATGGCTATTACTAATTAAATTAAATGCTATATTTAGTTTTTGTTGTTTAGGTTTTAAGTTAAAGTTTAAATTACTATTAACATAGGCGTTTGAGTATTCATTTTGTTGTTGCGCACCCTGTGCACCCTGTGCCTGCTGCTGCTGCTGTTGCTGCTGCTGCTCCTGTTGTTCTTGTTGTTGCTGCTGCTGCTTCTGTTGCTGTTGCAGCTGCTGTTGTTGCTGCTGCTGCTGCTGCTTTGAGGGCGTCTCCACCAGCTGCATATCCATATCAGCCCCACCACTTGCTGCCGCTGCACGTTTTCGCCGGCCACGCTTGCAACCACTCGCCGCCAAAATGGCACACAAATTGAGAGCTGACGGCGCCAACGAAGCCGTTGCTGTCAGCGCTGTCGATGCTGCTGTATACGACGAGGAGGACGAGGACGAGGCTGTGGGCAGCTGATCGGCGGAATGTTGCTGTCGTCGTTGGCGTTCCTCCTGCTCCTCTTGCTGCTGCTGCTGCTCCAGCTCCGCCCGCAGTTGTTGGCGGCGTCGCTGCATGTGTCTGCGCCCCTTTCGCCTCCGGGACGTTGCATTGTTGTTGTGACGATGACGCAACACCAGGTTTTTCGGTTGCGGCTGCGGCTGTTGCATGGCGCCGACAGCATTGTGATGACGCTGCTGCTGATGCTGACGCTGCTGCTGGAGCCGGTGATGTTGTCGCTGGTGTCGCTGATGATTGCGTTTCAGGATCTTCTCCTCACGCAGCGCATCCTCGTCTTGCTTATAATACTTAATGCTATTGTTGTTGTTGTTGTTGTTGCTATCGTTGTTGTTGTTATTATGGTTGTTTGTAGAACTATTTCTATTAATACTTGTGTTGTTTGTTGTTGTTGCTGGCTGTTGTTGCTGCTGGCGATGTATTGGTTTGCCTCGTGCTCGTTTCGGCACCGCCACTGGGCTAGGCGTAGTTGTTGTGGTTGTTGTGGTTGTTGTAGTCGATGTAGTTGTGGTTGTTGTTGTTGTTGTTGTGGTTGTGTCTGGAGTTTTTTTTTCATTGTTGTAGACATATTTTTCTTTTGAATTGATGTGCCTTGCTTGCGCTCAGCTTTGGCCAAATGCTCAAGATTGTTCTGCACATGCTCGGCCCTCAATCGATTGAACTGGAAACACGCATTGCGCATGCGATGCGATCTCTGCATATCCCTAAGCCCAATGGGGCGTAAGTTGCGCTTGACGCCCACTCGCAGCACCGGATTGTAGGCATTCGCATACTGATAATAACCCTGAATCAGTGACTCTCTGAAGTGGCAATCTTTTGTGGCGTTTCTCTAAACGGATCAAAAGAACAAGAACAGGAAAAAAAGTTGAAGGTTAATTAAGTGGTAGAGGTAGAGTTACTGATTAGTTCTTAGTTATTTCTATTATTAATTTCTTAAATATTTTATTTAAATTTAATGTCCAAGTGTACTTTTTATAGCAAAATAATAATCTCATGCATAATCCCATTCAATTTGTCTATATCACTCCAAAATAGAGCTTCCCAAGAATTCCACTACTTTTTTTTCCATATGTTTGCTCAACAATGCTATCTATGAGATATCGATAAATTCAGCGTGTATATATATATATATACATATATATATAAAGATATAAAATAAATATATTAATCATTGCTTACCCTTCCAACAAGTCTGCCTTGGGCAAAGCACAAATAGTAGTCCACACTCTTGGCATAGATGGTGATTTTGAAATCCGGGCTGAGTACATCGCCAACCATGTCCATTGTGAAGGATTCTGCAATTGGAAAGAAATCAATTTTAATTAATTATAAGCAAACAAACTGTTACTTCTTAAGTAAATATTTAAAGGGGGAGCGCAGAGGGGGCCGCCTCACACTTCAGCACGCATAGATAACCCAATTAATTGAAAGGTTTTCGATAAAGTTATGAAAGGTTTGATTAGCCGAGGGGCAGCAGCAGACGTTAAGGTTTCCAGTTCCACACCACAATCAGTCAGTCAGTCTGTCAGTCAGTCAATCAGTCAACTAATGAGCAGAGTTCTTATCAAGCTGCGCCAATCAACCAATGAATTAAAGAGCCATTCTTCTCCAGTCGTTGAACTTCTTTCTTCTTCTATGGAGTACAGCTAATTAATAATGTATTTCTTGTCTTTGATAGCTGTTTGCTTCTGACACTCTTCACTTGTTGGACTGCATCTTGAAGAGATTCTTCTCGCTCTTTTCAAGCACCTTCAGCAAAACCTATATGTCAAATTGACCAAGTCTGACAAGGCTTTCACTGAGCCTAAATCCATGTATGAAGTGCACCCTTCGAAAGAAACCCAAAAGACAAGTACAACAGCAAAACCAGCTACTTTCAGATAAGATAAAATACCAAAACTGAAAAAACTTACTACTGGCGCCTGCTCCCACACTTCTTTTCTGCTCTCTCACTCTCTCTCTCTCTCTCTATATATATATATATATATATGTCTATCTCTATCCTTTGCATGTTGTTTATGAGTTGTGAAGTTTTTGCTGTATTCAAGTCAATCGGCAATCGGCAATCACTGATCGCTAATCGCTAATCGATTCAGATTTTGTGCTACAACTCTGTATCTAGTTAACTATTCTCAAACTCTCGCTCAAGTTGCCTTGCTCATATATATATATCTATATATATAGATGCAGTTCATTCAGTTGGATCTTCTCACGCTCATTGATTGCTGATGACTGCTGTCGTTGTCGCTATCGCTTGGAGATCAACCCATTTGTGGGTGCTCCGCTGTTGCTCCTGAACTTCACCCACTGAGCACAAACCAAACCAAACTGATCGAGCGGCAAAAAGACAAATGATTGGCAAGGGGGACAATGGAAGCAAACCGCATGAATTCGAATAAATTGAAAGAAGAAAGAAGCAAGGTCTGAGATACAAAACCGCAAACTGTCTATCTGTCTGTCCGTCTGTCTGTTTGGTTGTTGTGTGAAACTGGCGCTCCATGGCGGGCCACATAACATCAATCAAATATTAAATTACCAATAATTTAATTAAGCCCACAATATGCACAGACAGACGCGCGCCCCGAGTTCAAAATAAATGCCAATTCAATTTAAATGCCATTTGACCAGCTCCTCCTCCTCCTCATCTACAGTTATCAGTGTATATAGCATGGTATAGTAGCGATATCGGGCATAGCTGTACTTACGTGCTTTTAGTATTCCCTCGGCGGACACTCGACCGTGCGTATTTATATGCAGCGCCATATTGTTGTGGCTCTTCAAAGTTAAAATGTATTCGTCCGTTTTCTTTGCACATGTTGTAGTCACAAGAGCAAGCATTACCTAAAAAACAATAGACACACAATCAAACATTAAAGGGTATTTAGTAAAGGGTGTATCTGCATGTATCCTGCCTTAATCCTAGCCATAAATTGGCATTAATATGCTCAGCTTTTGGGTGAGACTAGGGTCTAAACCTGTGCCACACACATGCGACACAAAATGCCGCAAGGTTTTTTGCATTTTATGGTCAGCAACAGCAACCCACAACTGCACCACACACTGCACCACGGTGGCCATTAAAGCGGCTAGTCGATAGCAGATTGGTTTTGTAAATGGTTCATCAGCTAATCCTGCACATTGTTGCCACATAAACTCACTCTTTCTCTCCCTCCCTCTCCCTCTGTGGAGGGTCGCAGCTGCAACAACTTGGCAACAAATTGCATGCTAATCAATACACGAGCAGCATGTCGATACACGCAGAGAGAGAGAGAGAGAGAGAGAGGGAGGGAGACAGAGAAAGAGAGAGTGTGTAGATAATTTATTATTATTCTTTTAACTGCCCATCTATTTTATATCTTCCCATTCCGTCATCTAACTGAACAGATCCCACAGTTTGCTTAGTTTGATCAACTGTGTTTACAAAGCAGAAATATGTCGATAAACTTCGATAGAAAATTAAGTGCTTATCTGCAGTCAATCATCAATCAAACCACATAACAACCTTCAATCTGACCCCTAATCAGAGAGTGTGCCACAATCAGTGGCGTAAGGAACACGTGTCTGCCCCATGAGCCTGTTAAGCACACGTTTTTTTGTTGGTCGTTAACTAATTTGGGCTGCTGTCGATATCGCAAATTGATATATGACCAACAAAATATGCGCAGTCAGCAAAACAAAAAATATACAAAATACGATTCCGATTATTATTTGTGATATCTTCAACCAAGTTGTCTGCATGGCAGGGGGGAGAGGAGGGGGCTGGGAGTCTGACAATACACTTGCCACACGGCACTACAGCCAGTTGCAAGTAATGGAGCACAGTTATTTTGGGTCTAGTATCTAAAAATATGTGCACCAAAGTCGAAGGCTTAAAAGTGACTTACGCATTATAAATGATGGACAAATAATTACCATGTGCGAATGTGCTCAAGCCAAAACAAATTGACCTAAGTCGCAAGCTCCTCACTCCCCGCCCCCCACCCGCTCTCTTTCGGGGCAGGCACTTGTTGAAATTCCTTAGCTTTATTTGTATTTTGTTTTTTTTTTTTTTTTGTTGTGGCTGCTTGTCAGCATTTCATCATTCTTCAAGTTGACACAAGATCAAACAGCAATATAACCAAAAGTGTCAGTTTATTTCACATATACCCTTCCCCTCCCCCTCCTCCTGCCCATCATCTACCACTGTAGCACTCTTTAACTTTCTGTACGGGGCGGGGGGCTGCTTCTTCTGCTGTTTATGCTACTCATAAAAATTGTTCGTTTTTTTTTTTTAGTTTTGTTTTTGTTATTTTTGAGTTTTCAGTTTTTTTGACGTGCGACCTTTTTCCATAGTTCAATGACGTTTTAGTGTGTGTGTGTGTGTGTGTGTAATAGTAATAATAATTATTATTTTTTTATTTTTATTACTATGTTGCGCTCGACTCAAGTGGAGATCTGGTCAGACCCTGAGCCAGTAGTGAGTGGCCCAAGCAGATTCCAAAGCAGACGAAGCCACTCCAATGTACACAAAAACCGCCTCAGATATCGAGCACCCCTCGCCACTCCCCCTTGCACCCCACACGCACCCTACTCCCCATACACTTGACTTGTGATTACACACTCGATCTTGTTATAATAATCAAACGGAAAGAAATGCTACACACGCAGACACACACACAGAGCCAGTCATATTGATATATAAATACGGTTTTTTTTATGATAATTATTTGGAGTGCTGAAAGCAATGACAACAACAATAACAAAAACTGTCACAACAGCAATTTCGTATCGAATGGACACAAATAATCTCTCAAAACAAAAACAATCCAAACCAGATATTAACAGACCGTTAATAGGATCGATTTCTCGAAAACCAATCAAATGAGCTATGATTTTTCTAGATCTGATTTCAGGCGTAGAATTTCTGTATGTGAGCTATATAATAACCGTTTGTTTAACCGACTGCTAATCGACTTTCATTAAAAAAAAATAATAAATATTCATATTACCACAGATTACCGCAGTTCAAGTCATAGAAATGCAAAATATATCTTTACACCTCGCAAGCGTATCGTAAATCAATCAAAGCAATCCGATCTTTTAATAAAATAATATGAACACGCCCATTATCAATTCGAAACTGCGATAAAAGTTTGCAATTGTGCCACGTCATTGTCGAGAGGCACTCGGCATTTGATTAAAGTACAAATAGAATGGGTGAAACAGTGGCAAGCACTTGCCCGACTAACTGATTACCCTGTAAACCAAAGAGTGCTAATCAAAAATCTAAATGCAACTTTTATATTTTTAGATACCCTTTAAGCTAAGATTTAATTGAGATTTGCTTCCACTTACCATCAGTATAAAAATAATCCTTGCATTGAGCAGCATAAACTGTAGTAACCTGCAAGTATAGGGAAACGAAAGATTAATATGGCACTGAAATAAAGATATATACATATGTGTATATATAGAGAGAGACTTACGATATCTACTATAAATAAATTGTTATACGGCAAAAAATTAGCATAAATCACACAGATTATTAATGATTCTTATTTATTTTATTGATTTGTTTTGTTTTTCAGTTGTGGCTTTTTTTCTTCTCATTTTTTTTTATTTTTTTTACTCGCTTTGAGTACAACTTCCGTCTCGGGGCTGGGAATTGGGAAGCTGAAAACAACAATTAAGTCATTTCATTTCATTGCACGATCGTGAGCTCTTTAAACAAAAGCGTCAATAATATTATTGAAAGCCACAAAAAAAAAACAGAAAAAAGAATAAAAGATGAACTGCTACCTTTTGAGTAGTATTCACGAGTAGTATTCACGAGTAGTATTCATATGAGTACATGAATACGAGTGCGAGTGCCGAGTATGAGCAGCATTTTTGCTCGGGCTCAATGTCAATGGTTATGGAAAAAGCCCAAGAAAACGTTTTCTGTTATTGTCGTGCCTATCGATTGGATCGCTATATACAATATACAATATATATATATATATATATATATATATACACCATACTTATATTTTTAGTGCATATATATTTTGTTTCAGGCGACTACTAATCCCCTTTGGCAGAGACTGCGGCACAGCCAAAAGGTCATTGATTTCAGCTTAGAGAAAGAAAGAGAGGCCGACCGAGAGGGAGAGAGAGGGGGCTAAAGAGGCAGCCAAATGCTCGAAGGGTAGTTTCTTAAGACGAAGGTCTCTTGTTCAGTTCTCGTGTTCTTATTCTTGCTGTTTTTTTTACAATTTGCTGCCGCTTTTGCTTTTGAAAAGTGAAAATCGCGCACAGGCCACAATGGCAACAAGAGGCGACTCGAAAGTGCACAAGAAATCAATACAAGAGAGACCATCGAAATAAATATAAAAAAAAAAAACAAAAAAAAACACAAACCTGAGTTGAGGCACAGCCCAATTCAAGTCCCAAGTCCCCCGGCCACATGTGCAAATTATACAGTGCCCAATTTAGCGTTCACAGTAGGCAGTCGCCCCAAATCCAAACCCAATTTGAGAGTAGTTTAATTTAGTAGCCCAGGCCGACTTTACTCTTGAGCTCTTCGATTTTTATCATCATTTTTCAATTTCACAGCAGACAATAAAAAAAGAGCAACAAAATCAAGTAAGCCCAACAAATGGCATCTTTCAAATGCCTTCGCACAGTTTCATTTATGGGGCGGCTGTTCATCTTTCAGAAGTGTTTCAGAATTCGCTTAGCCAAGCAATTAAGTGCGCTATGTTTGTGTTTTTTATTTGAGCTTGCTTGATTTTTACTGGTTTTGAATTTGTATTTAGCTTGCATTCGACACAATTATGATTTAGACAACTCGAATTTCAACGGAAGCCTCAAATGGCGCCGCTGATCGAGTTTGATAACGCAGAGCGCAGCTTCAACTTTTTGGCAATCACCTTTAAAGCTCATTAAAGCTTTCGCTTAGATTGCATTAATGCTGTATTCATAAAAATTTAAGTTCAGCTTCAATTCAAATTTGCCTTAGTTTTAATGTTTGAAGTTTTAAAGTTTATTCAAAACCCTTTGAGCCAATGTTATCTCAGCTGCTCACAATCAAAGCATCTCATTTGAAATTCAGGCGTAAAGTTTACATTATCAACCCTAAAGCGCCTCTCGAATTGAAACTGAAATGGAAATGGAAATGGAAGCCAAGTTGAGGCCAGTTTCTGTTTCTAATGCACACACAACAAAAGCTCAGTTAATAACGCTGGTTGGCTTGGTATTGTGACCCGTTGTGCAAACCGCACTTTGTTGTTGTTGTGTTCTATGAGATTCTATTCTTCTTCATTTCAAATGGTTGTTGCTGTTGCTGTTGACTGTCTCTATGCCACATATTTCTCATGTATGTAATTTGATATTACTTCATTCTGCTGTGCTTTACTTTTGTTTCCTTTACAATGCGGCTCATAATTACCTTTTTGGTATGCAGACAGAAGCACAGAGTCCACAGAGAACAGCACCAGCACAGAATGCGGCAGACGCCCAAATGAACTTGAGTTAAGTTCTTTCCTCGTTTTGTTTCTTCTTCTTCTTCTTCTTTTTTTTTGTTGGTCTTCAAAAGTCTGGCAGTCTGATTGCGTTTGTTGGTGTGTCTGACGCAATAGAGACGCCGTTGTTGTCCCTCTGCCAGCCAGTTTACTTTGTTCGCCCCATGTGCTTTGCATATTGAACAGTTTTTACTTCTTTCTTCGTTTTTTTTTTTTGGCATTTGCCCGTGGTATATATTTTTCAGCTATTTTATAAGTTTTTACGGCAATTGAGGAATTTCGTTTGGGGGAGGGGGGTGAGGACACAGGAACGTGCCTGCATTCACTGAACGATTGGCAGCCAGGACCACCCCGAGTCGAAACATGCACTTGATTGCATACACTCGAAGAAAAGCAGAGGCGCCTGTTGATCTGCGATTAGGAATCAGCCAGTTCTCCAATATTAGCTTTCTTGCTTTCCAATATCAGCTATGTTCTCCTATATCAGCTAAGTTGTCTAACATGTGTAGTTCCGTGTGTGTGTGTGTGTGTGTGTGTGTTTTCCCAATTCCAATTGCTCACCAGCACAGCACTCGAGGGCCAGCCGACGTCATCGGGCAATCTAATCGCAGACATGCCACAATTCTGCTTGCCCGTAATTAGTACGCATTTTTACGAATGCAAATCACAAAATGAAGGCACAAATCCAAATCAAACCAATAACCACAAACTGTGATCGACTAGCCAAGACTTAATCTAATTGCAATAAACTCAAAACTCGTAAACACCTTTCACATAAATGTTGTGTTCACGTTTCTGACGCAGTTTTATTTGGCTGATTTTTATTTTTATTGATTGCCCAACACGTGCCACACGTTTTGTTTTTTTTTTAAATTTGGCCGGATGATCGACTTGTTGAATCCGCTAAATCAGCGTACTTAGACCTTGGAGTAGTTAGTTAGTTAGTACGCAACTGGAGCTGGCTGGCTACTTAAGAATGCCCGGAAGAATGCGACAGTGATTAGATTAGGCCATAAAGTAGTCGACCAAACTGAATTGGCGGGCCAAGATTTATGACAAGTGAAAGTGCTAAAAAAAAATAAACAAAACAAAAAGGTGTCTGAGGATGAAGCAATCAATCCTTGCTTGATTAAGTGCCACGTGCACTCTTCCTCTCTCTTTCTCTCTTTCTCTGTCTCTCTCTCCCTCTCTCACTCTCTCTCTGTCTCATCAATCATGTAATCGCTTAATAACAATTACATGCAGCAGCAAACCCTTCTTCTGCTTCCTGCCACGTGTTTTGTGGCCAAGTGTGAAATTTCCTGCTGTCAATTGTGCATATAACGATCATGATTACGATGATGATGATGATGATGATTACGATGATTATGATTACGATGATGATGATGATGATGATGTGATGGTCACCCTAATGCAATGATACCCCTGCTGCTGCTACCCCCCACCCTGTTGGCATACCGCGTTTGCTGCCATGCACTTAATGCAATTTTCGTTTACTTTTGTTTTAGGGGTTGTAACTTCACCGTTATTTAATACTTCTCTTGCATCATCCACCTTGCGCTTTTTATTTTTTTACATTACTTTTTTTGTAGCTACTGCTTCAGTTAGCGTTGTCCTCAGTCAACCCCCCAACCCACAATTGTTTACCCTTCTAAGCCGGCTGCAATTGCAACTCTTGCCTGATTGTTGCTGTTGTTGCATGTCCTGTGTAATATGTTGCTGTTGTTGTTGTTGTTGTTGTTGCTACTGGGTTAGGGACGTACGCCTTAATGAAGTTCCAAAAGGGAAACAATACGCTCTGGTCTCTGCTCTGACTTTCGACAGTTGCCGTTGCTTTTCTATTTTGTTCTGCGTGTTTGATATGAAAATATTTAAACGACACAACAATTAAAAAGCCAAACATTAATAGAGAACAAGCTAAAGTACAATTTGGTATTTTTAGCGAAATCTTAGCATACTTTTTGCATCGTTCGCAAACTAAACTAAGCCCAGTTGTACGATTATATAGTATAACTCCCGGGAAAGTGGCACTTGAACTTACAGAGCTTCAGCTGCAATACTAGCAACAACGCCCCAAATATGAAAAACAGCATTCCAAATTAACAACAACAGAACAGAAAAGACCGACTGACAGGCAGGGCAGACAGACAGCCAACAATAGCAGCCGAGTTCAGTCAACTCCAGCGATAAGTTCGTATCTGTTAGTACCCAAGTATCCACGTATCTAAGTATCTAGCTCATCTACACATGCGAATAATTTGGAATACTGAGCAGAGAAGTGTGCTGGAAAGTGGAGAGAGGGAGCGATAGAGAGAGAGAGGTAGAGAGAGAGAGAGAGAGAGATGTGCTTAGTGCTTCAGTCGTGCCCTTGCACAAATCTGAGCTCATTAGCAGGGCCAAACCCCTTCTGGAATGTGGCCTGCATAATTCTCAAATAGGCGTGAAAATAACACGGCGACAATTGAGTTGAGAGGGAGAAATATTGAGAGAGTGAGTGAGAGACAGAGAGAGAGATAGGAGAGGCAGGGCTTGTATCTAATGCGATTTTTTTTCTTTTTTATATTAAGTATTTTGCTGTGGGACACAGCTGCTTTACGTGATAAGCGGCTTTCTACGTTTGACGAAGGGAGTTGAGCGAGCGAGTGATAAGCCAACACAAACAGAAAGAGATAGAGAGAGAGAGAGAGAGAGAAGCAGAGAAGCTAGAGACTACTTAAGTGGCAAGTAGTCGGCGCCTCAAACTCTAAATTCATTTATTTGTTGTTGTTGCTGTTGTTGGGCAAGCGCGCAACTTTCCCAGTATGTCAATATTGAAATATTGCACAGAAAAAGCAGCAGCAGCAGCATCAGCAGCAGAAAATGCCGACAAGTCGCAGGTAAAAATATAAAAGACAAGCGCAGCTCCATCGTTAAAAAATGGAATGCACTAAAAACGAGCAATCAAAAGTTTAGCTGCTAAACGGAAATGCCAAGCTGCTAAGTAGCTGATTTATGGAGAATGTTCAAGTTGTGCGACTCAATTATTAAGTATTTAATATGATTACAAATAAAGTTAACGAAAAATAGCCAAATTAAGTTGCTTAATCATTTTGTTTCTCCTCAAAAGCCATGCATCTATATTATATTTATATAAATGAGAAGCAGCACGTAACTTTCTAATTTTCAACCAAAAATGTTGAACACTTATTTGTTGTTTAGCGCTGCTTGATTTTGCAATCCAACAAAACGAACCGATCTTGTGTCTCTCTGTGTATGTGTATGGTGTGTGTGAGTGTGTATAAGGTGGGTGTGTTTGTTGTTTAACACAACAGAGAAGAGACAACAGCAGCAGCAGCAGCAGCAGCAGCTGCAGCAGCAACAACAACGAACGCTGCACATTGTAGGTCAGGTGCAGCAACAACTCGCTTTTGGCCCTACGCAGCGGGAGCGAGAAGGGGGGCGAGAGGGGACTATGAAGGTATTTTAGCCCTCGACTTGGTAATTTGTAATGCAAATATTTGCATATATTGAACAAGTGTAGAGAGCCACGTATTTCGACTTTTTCTTGCATTTATCTGCTTCTCCGTCTCTCTCTCTCTCTCTGTCTCTCTCTCGATTTACAAGCACATTAGCACGCTATCTCTGTCGCACAGCTTAAATATTTCAATTGTTTTTTATCAGCAGCGCAGTCGCATTAATCAAGCAAAACCACCCACAGCGTAGTAAAAATCAAACCGATCGTAGTAAATTTCTAGCAAATAAACCAACTGCAAACAAATGTCTGAGCACAGACAAAAATATCTTGTATATATATATATATATATATAGTATACATATACTGTCCAAAACAGTTAAGCAGCACTCAACACAAATACCCTCAAGTATTTGAGGGCTGCGACTCTAATTCTTGTTGAAAATACAACAAGATTGAATATGAATATATATTTTTAATGTGGTTTTTTGGCGCTTTTGTTATTATTATTATTTATTTATAGTTGCTGTTAGTATCGATGTATGCCGGCAGCGTGTAGCAATACTGTCGATTTCTATAGTATGTTTCTATATGAACGTGTTTTAGATAAGATAAAAAAAAAAGGAAAACAAAAACAGCGCCACTAACAACTGCCCCCCACCAAAGCCCCTCGCTGAGTAGGGAAATCAGTTTGTTTTGAATTGCGAACCGCTGAAGTTGTAATGGGCTTACGCATCTTTATCTATATGGGGTTTACTTTTGGGCTTACTCCAAATGCGTTTAGCCAAAAGCCAATTGACATTGGGCTTAAGGCATTAATAAACACATAAAACCATAAGACCGCAATATGCAATATAAATCAAATATTATTTTTCCATATGCTGGGTAACTTGTTGCGATCTAAATAATTGCAAGCGTGAGCACAAATATAGCGCAGCTATTAATAAAAAGCATTAGGAACAAAAAATAAAAAGGCATTGACAAATGCCAAGTCATGATTTTGGGTCGAACCGAGTTTATTTATGGAGCGCTGAGCCAAAGCCCCTCAAATGAACTACTGAGTCACAGGCTTGTGTTCCGTTGAAGTCATCGTACATATGCTCTATATGCACCATATACTATATACTATATACTATATGCTATATGCTAAATGAAGCATCAGCGATTTGATATGTGCGCAAAACGTGACAATCGCCAACTGCTTCACCGCACTCAATTCAAGTCTTCCTGCAACACACGCCTTTTTTTTTGTCAAACAATCCCAAACATATATAAAAAAAATAAAAATGTTAAAAAAAAGTAAGTTTTCACTCACAAATCATGCCGCAAAAAAAGCTGTCCACCTTCAAACCCTTTCTTCTCCTGTTTTCCCCCTGCCTATTTTTACATGCTTTTTTCAGCTTTTTTGCCACCCGCGCGTAACCTAATTATAAAACTTGAAGTGATATTTTTTGTTGTGTGTGTGTGTGTGTGTGTGTGTACTATATTTTTATTTATTTATTATATTTTCAAGCAGCGCCGCCGCTGGTTGTTGCTGTTGTTGTTGCTTATTAAAACCGCCCGCCCGCAATATTTGTGCGAGCTGTGCGAGTTGTGGCCTGTGTTTTTGTGTATTACTGGAAATTTGGCGACAGGTTAGATTTACATAAATCTTGGCTGGGACACTTTTAAGTGCGACTATTCCAATTTTATACATGACACGTTTGGATGTGCAACAACCAAAATATAAAAGTACAAAACTGGCACTTAAACTATTTCCAAAAGGCGGAGAGTATCAAAATTTTGTGCGCTTTGTTTAATAAGACTGTTTTGAGAAGCAGGCTGAGTTCAACTGGGACTTGAGAATATTTCAAATTTGCCAAAGTTTGCTGAGCAAGCATTTTTGGTTTAAATGTGTAATTTAGTCATTCGCATATCGTTGTTGTTTTTTACTTATCACGTTAGCATTAGGAGCTGTAATGACGATAATGATGATGATGATGATGATGATGATGCTGTTGTTTGTTGTTTGAGAAACCCTCGACTTAGTCGCTGATTCAAGTAAATGCCGCACCCTTAAAGCATAAAGCTTTTAGCTAATCGGCAAATCATTAACAGACAAATTGACAAAACTGACACATGGCCAGCCAGACAGAATGACAACAGACAAACTGACAACGCGCAAAGTGCAGTCAGATTCTAAAAGGAGTCAAGAACTCTGTAGTAATAGTTGTAGTAAATTCTTTTGATAATTCATTTATATATATATATATTTATGTGCTTGTGTTTATATCTGTTTATTGATTGCAATAATCAAAGCTGCACAAATATGTGCCAAGTCATAAAAGTATTTACGCCAGGGAGATTGTTGCAGTTGCCGTTTTTAGTGATTTGCCAAATGCGTAACTTTCGGGATCATAAATTTCAATAAAGCCCCAATCAGTGCGGTTAAGAATCCGCCATGTGACTATGTGACTGACCAGTCTCAAACAAGTAACGCCAACTTTAATCTAGTAAATATGCTTGACAAAAAACGTTTGCTGGTAAAAGGTTGATTTCAATATTTTTAGATGCGATTATGAAGTCTATGAGATTAGAATGTATTAACTCAAGTAAAGTAGAAAATTAAGCATGTCTAGACTTTTAAGAACGAAAAATATATAGATGATAATGGTAAATGTTCAACGTGTTTTCTCAAATTACTAAAGCCTACATCTTTGTGAATTTAGAAACAGAATTTTTAATATTTATTGTGTTCTAAGAACTATGCCTCCAATGATCTTCTTTAGAAAACATTGGCTTTTTATTGTAGTTAAATAAAGAATTGTCAAATAAATTAAAGTAAATTGTGCAAAATCTCAGCCTAACTTTCAGCTAAGATACAAATTTGCTACCGCAGTTAAGCGTTGATCTACATTAGCTTAAAGTGCCATAAAAAGACGTTCGCTTATCAGAATACCAAAAACAAGAAACAAGACAAAAAAGCTGAGGGAGAAGAGAATTGAAGCACTTGAAGATTGGCCTCGAGTTTTACAACAGGGTTTTTTTTTTTTTTGTGTTAATGTGTAAAGTGTCTGCTCTTCTTTTTTTTATCTGTGTGTATTTCCGTTTAATTAATAAAAGAAATAAACTCGCAACTCGCAACTCAAATCAAATATTGTCTATTTTTATGAAAGAAGCGAGCGCGCTTATCAATTCCACCCAACTTCAACTCACCAAAATAAGTATTTGTTTGACTTTTGAAATTTTTTTATTCTTGGTGTTGCATTTGTCGCGTTGAGTGTTGAGAGTGGGGGAGGGATGGGGCAAGCGCTCTCTTTTATTGGGTTATTCCAAAAATTCGTTTGAAAGTGTCGCATTTGTGTTTGCATGGCTCCTAAGCTGATTAATCGACGAGCGTTTTCCTAGCGTTTTTTAACGCGCAGGGGTTGCTGTTGCTGTTGCTGTTTCAGTTTCAGTTTTAAGTTTGAGTTTTGAGTTTTGTGTTTTGAGTTTGAGTTGCTGCAATTGATTTATAACTCAGGTAAATGTCCTGAGATCAGGACACGACACAAGCGGCGACCCTTTGCTGCAAACTTTTTAATGCTTTTCAAAAGGGGTTGTGCACACACACAAGAGATGGAGAGAGAATGAGAGGGAGAGAAAGGAGAGAGGGGAGAGAGGGGAGAGGCAGTCAGGATTTGTCCTGGCATTTTGCATGTGTTGGTGCCATAACAAGTTATAAATAGCAATTATTGCCACGTTTGCTGCTCGTTTTCATGTTTTTTCTTTCTCTTCTTATTTTTTTTATTCATATTTCTCGTTTTGGAAACAACATAAAATAATTGTGCTTTTTTTTTAATGTGTGTTTGAAAATTGTTTTTTAAGTGAAATTACTTGTGGCATGATAAATGTGAAATTTGAATGCGTGTTTGTGTGTGTGAAATGGATATATTTACTCCAAAGTATATATGTGGCAAAGGGACTCCATTGAGGTCAGCCTGCTGCCGCTGCCCCTGCCCCTGCCACTTTTTCAATGCTTTTGTATTATTTCTTGGTTATGATTGGACTTGGGAATGGCGTGTTTTATTTTTCATTATCCTGTTGCGAACTTAGTTTTGCACGTGGTTGTTGCCTCTGCGCATTCTCAGAGATCAACGATTTGCATGAAGCTTTTATTTGATAAACTTTAATGCAATTTCAAATTATAAGCTGAGGCATTTACTTTTACTCATTATATATATAAATATATATTTTTATAAAGATTTATGTGAAATCTATAGCTATATATATGTATATAAACACATACCACCAATCTTCAGAGATCTGAGCAACTTATTTCTTTGGTAATAATCGAGTCGCAAATTGATTATGCCATAAAGGCTAATAGTGATTTTTTTCTAAGAATTAATTGTGTGCCACATTCAGATATTGTTTGATTGTTATCAGTTAGTAAAGATTCTTTCGGGGCGATAATAGTAGATTACGCTAATTTCTAAAAATATTTGTGAGCATGGAGGAATGTGGTACTTACATTGTATATTTCTGGCCGCATTGTAGCCCCCAAATTTAAGGGTATAAATTATAATCCAACATGGGTTTGTGCGTTCTGTTTACAATGTCTGCAAACGTGGTACATTTAAAGTTGACGAAAGTTGCAACGTATTTAAAATCCGAAGGGAAATCAAAAGTTATACATTTGTATTCATTTATGTTGTAGGTGTGTGTGTGTGTGTGTGTGTGTATAATTATATAGATATATATATAAAGTACTTATATATATTCAATTATTTTACATGCAAATTGAGCCGCGCAAACAAAAAACATGACACGGCGAAAAAAATCAACAAAAGCCGAGTTACAATTTTTTGTTGTTTTCTTTACAGCACTTTTTTATGTACAATAATTTGTTGTTGTTGTGTGGTTGTTGTTGTTGCTGCTGTTGTAGCTGGCTTTTGAGATGTGTATTTGTAATCAAATAATGTGTAACTTTTTTGTAATTAATATATTTATTATGTAGTTGTATTTGTATTTGTATTTATTGCACACTTTGCTGTCGACGATTGTGGCGACAATTTATTATTACGACAATTAATAATTATTCGATTTTTACTTTGCACAAAATTTCTCTTCGCTTTTTTTAGATTTTTTTTTTTATATACTTTGTGTTTATTTTTTGAATTTTGGTGTTGAGCACTGGGAACACAAATAATTTTTTTTTTGTGTTGAACTGGTTGCGTTTGAATATATTTGAAAATATATATAAATATATTTTTGTAAGTCGATTTTTAAAACAAAATCAGTTATTGAACGAATTCAGTAAATGCACTTTTCACTTTCATTTTTAAATTTCAATGAAATTTTACTTGCATTTTCTTTGTGGCATTTTTGAAAAAATTTTTTTGCTGCTTTTTTATTTTTATTATTAGCAATAAAAACTTTGTGTAACTTTATTTTTTTTTTGCAGTGGTTCAGCATCAGCGCTTCTATTTCGAATTGAATTTCGTTCTTAACGCATATGTTGCGGAAGCCGTTGCTTCGGTTTCGGTTAATTCTTGTCTTGCTTTTTATCCGCTCTCCGTGGCAGCGATCTTGAACCGACGAAAGGTGCGCACAAACTCAGATACGGATACGAATGCTCGGCCGCTGCCAGCCTCTATAGACTGGTGCTGTTAGCTAATCACACTGTTAATTTGTGAATGTTAAACTCAAAATGGCACAGCAAGCCGAACATGTTACGCCACTGATAACAGTTCATGTTAAATGCTAACAGTTTTGGTTCTGGTTTTGGTGTTTGCTTGCGATTTGAAATTAAATTTTAAGAATAAAAACGTGCAACTAGCCAAGAAAAAAGAATAAAATGAGGAAAAATTCAAAAGCGCATGGCACTTGTGGTTGTAAAATATATAATATTTAATCTTTAAGGTTTGTACCACTCTGTGGTAAGTTATGGTAAAAAATTCGTTAATAATATTGAGCAAGGTCCAGTTTGCAGTGTTGATCGATTGTGTCCGACACTTTTATTGAACTCCATGCTATAAATCAATCGTGTTGGCGACCCAAAAAGAAAAAAACTAGAAAAACTATATACATGTATATATATATATATACTTTCATACCAGTGATTAACGTAAGGAACATGTGAGAAAGCTTATCGATACTAAACATAAATCTAATCAATGATTACAGAAAACAAAAGTATATATAAGCACGATTCTTAACTAGAAACATCATCTTTTGGGTGAACCCAACCTTCTGTCAGTTCAAACCGTAACTGTGGGGCCTTCAAAAGTTCAACGCAATTAGTCGAAATTAGTTTTTGCTGATAAGCCTTTGGGTTTTTTGTTTTGAGCCGCCTAATCAGCCTCGGAGCAATCTGTCAAAATATTAGTAGTTTAAGCAGCAACTCAATTTTTTCAAGTAAAGTACCAAAAAAAAAAAAAAACAACAACAAAATTGAAATTGGACTTTGCCTCGTGTCTCAATTTCCAATTAAGAGATACTGGATATATACGCCGAGGTGTGTATATGTCTTCCTCTCTCTGTGTGAAATGAATGACGCCCCGATAGGCAACTTCAAGCAAATCAGTTCAATTAAAAACAAAAGCAAACGCATTCGACATGAATGAAAATATTCGTGATGGTAAAAAAACCAAAAAAGAAGCCAGAAAATTCGGTAGCTGCGCTTATCAGACAACCACAAGAAGCAATAACATTTTTCAGCTATTTTGTTTACTTGAAACTGTGTCAAGTGCTGACTCACACACGCAGAAATGCAAATTCCCATTCTTGTTTAGTAACTATTGCTAGTAAATTGCGCACATTTCATTCTGACGATTGATAAAAACTAAAAAGAACTCTAACATTGAATTTGAATTCTGAATGGAGGCAGCCTGTTAATGTTGTGTGCTGCCAACAAGTTGCAACTGTTAGCATTAACAGCGGCGTGCAGACTGTGCTGTTAACTCAAGCAGTACAGTGAAGCAAGCAGTGCAAACGTGACAAGGGCGGAATATTTGAATATCAATTGAAAGAAAAAATTTTAATGACTTTAAAAAATATGAATATATTTATTAAATCAAATTCCTTAGTTATCTCAAGCACATATTTGTTGTGGATGTGTGTATTCTTCCCTATTAATCAGCAGTTCGCCAAAAGTCACTCAAAGACAAATTAGACGGTCGCTAATTGAGATTAATGCACGAACCTCACACGACCGCTTAACTGGCGAAGTGACGAAAAAATTAGGAACTGATAATGACAATGATGAATTAAACAGAACAGTATTTCAACAATAAAAAAAAAGTAACAACGTCTAGAAAAATTAGCTGATGTGCTGTGGAAAATAAATTAGCCAAATAAAGGTTTGGTGGCGCCAAAACACAACTGTTCAGGAAATGAAAAGCTGAATTCATTTCAAGTTGCTTTTAAGCACTTAGCGGACGTATGAAATTGGAAAAATTATATATAATGGAACATAGTGTTACTTTTGATGAATGGGCGTGAGAATATGATATTAAAATATAGTTCTTTATTATAATAAGTACTCAAATTATTTTATATAAACAGATTCAAACAAATCTTTTATTTAGAAATGTTTACTTTGTCTTGTTTCTTGTGTTACGTAATAGTTGCTTAGAATTTTAAATACAAAATCGAACTTACAGATAAAATCGCATTGAGATGCTTCCAATTTAAAAATGTATACTTCAAGAAAAGTCTCAATAAAGAGAATTATTATTTAATCAGTTACTAGATTCTTCGAAATTCATTTTCCCAATTTTACAATAATAATAGTTGTTATAATATAGTTTTCATTTTCCAAATTTAATAATTATATTTATTATACATACTAAGCCAAATTCCACATATTAATTAGTTGTTTTCTTTTATTTTCAGGCTACTTTGCTACTTGCTACTTTGCATGGTAAACATTCCCATTTGGCACACATTCAAATTGTTGCATAACTCGCCCACGCACACACGCACACACAAATATGCACGCACACACACACGCACACACAAATACGCACACACACACCAACAGCACCCCACCCACTCTAAAAATCGCTATAAAGAAAAAACCCAAAAATCCAACCGCAATTCGGCCAAGAAATCTGTTGGCCTCACGCCTCAAATTCGCCGCA
Organism: Drosophila picticornis; assembly: GCA_035043845.1. Lineage (NCBI taxonomy): Eukaryota > Metazoa > Arthropoda > Insecta > Diptera > Drosophilidae > Drosophila > Drosophila picticornis. The sequence goes on along the minus strand of JAWNMR010000493.1, from coordinate 4,657,110 downwards.
ATTATATAGCCAGAAAATTGCTATATACACAACTTATACATTATGTTGAACCTGACAGGGATATATATATATATATCTATATATATGTATATATATATATTTTGTTGTACGTTGTGTGTTTCGTCCTTTTTTTTGGCAACAACGCAGCAGGATACGTAACGAGGTGCTGTGGCGCCACGTCGCGTCCTCAGTTGAAAAATGTAGATGTTGGCAGCGGCAAATAGAAGACAAAAACGTGTCAAATGCGAATCGCAATTGAAATGCACTGTGAAATCTATCTATGTGCCACCGAGAACAATGAAAGGAAAAAACACAAGTTAAACTATTTATGAGTTTATGCCACCTTGTGCTGCAATCTCTCTACTCTTGTCTCAGGTGTGACAAGTTCATTTACTTGTTGTAGTTATATTTTTTTCCTTGTACCACTCGGTGGGTCTTCACACTTGATTTATGTGCATTGTGTGTGTTGTGTGTGTGTGCGTCGGTTATGTGTGTGCTTGAGTCTGTTTGTTTGTCCTTTGACTCTAGCGCGTCATATCTGATGCAAATGTGTCACACTCACGACAATCGGAGTGCAGAGCCCCAGCATTGAAGGCCCCCAAAACGTACTCCAAAAAAGTCCCTAAAAACTGCACAAAAACAACAACAACAACTAAAAACCCTGAGAAATATTTTAATTAAAATTCAGTGCCCAAAAAAAAAAATTACGAAAAACGCTTGGAACACAGGCAGACCAGGCAGGCATTCAGGCAGTCAGGATAAAACCCAGTCGCAGACATATCCGTGGCTGATCTCAACTGATAAACGCGAAAACCAACAAAAGCAGCACACATAATAACAAGAGCCCTCAAACAATTGTAATGCAACGACTAGGCAAATACCCTATACAACAATAAGTTATGTAAATAATAATATTTAGATGAATAAACATTCCAAAATGCCCTATAAAAACTAGCCTACAAAATCTATACTAATAATCATCAACTACAAACTTAAGCCCTGAAATATTCTTGTATAGAAAAACTATAAAAAATACCATAATATTATTGACTTCTAACGTGTTAAGTATATATAAAGTACATAATCACTCAATCGCAGAAGAATGCATAGCTGAATGAATATAGAATTTATAAAGGGTATGCAACGTAGCCGGAGCAGCTAAAGGCAAAAGCCGCAGCAATCGGTGGGCGTTGGTTCAAGACGCAGATCGAAATGCATAATATGCGCAGGAGGAAGAAGTTCTGCCCTCTTTGCCCCCCCGATCTCCCCTCACTTACCACTCCCCACTCTCCGCTCGACATCTTTGTGCGTTCCAAGGAACTGGTGTCGAGGTGCATTTGGAGCAATGGCTTTTCAACGCCGATGGTGTCGCTGATCGCTCCCTGAGTCTCTGGTCAGTAAGCCAACCAACAACCACCAACCAACAATGATCAATCGATGGTGGCCAAAAAAAAAGAAGAAATTTACCGCTGCTGGTAATCGCACGCATCTTTTTCCACACTTGGTTTTTATTTTTATGATTATTTGTTTGTTGGTTTGCCTGTTTGTTTGTTGGTTTGTCGTGAGCTGCAAATTCAATTAAACAAACAATGCGCAATGAAGAAGGCGAACCCTTTTCTTGGGAAGCACGTTACTTTAATTGCGAGACCGCCCCTATTGGAAAGTTGTTGGCCAACTGTCGCATTTTACTCAATGCATTTTTCCCTCTTAATGAAAATGTTCGCCCAGTTGACATGCGACAATCAAACAACCCCTCCTCTCGTCTCTCTCTTCTATCACTAATTTATGCGTTTTTTTTGTTAACCGATCTTGATCGCGATCATCGGTATAATGAGGAGCAAACTTCTGTTAACATAAATGCTTTAACGAGCCGCGAGAAAGAAAGTGAATGGAATAACGAGGGTTGTTCACAGCGAATATAAATAAACAAACATTTGAGTGTTCTGAGGATCGATTTGTGTTTGACAACTTGAAATATTCAGTGATATATGCAAACAGTTGTAGAAGTTTACAAGGATTGGCGTACTTTGAGCAGATAATGCCAAAATGTTGACAACTTTGTATTACTTCTCTTTAATATACTTCATAAAGAACAAAACGCAGAATAAATTAAGAAGTTGCGTTTGAGTTTTTATACCAAAACTGAATTTGGATAAGAGATGTAATTCATTTTTCTTAGATAACTGCTTTTAGGATTTGGGAACTTTGAGAAAATAATGCCAACATTTTGACAGCTGAAAGAGAGTCTTTGACTTTTATATATTTTTATATAAAATAGAATGAAATGTGAAGGAATTCAAGATCTAAGAAGTTATACTTTAGTTATTCAATCAAAATGCAATTCTAATGAATGAACTAGCACATTTTCATTGTATTAAATATTTCGATTCTACAATGTATCTGGATATAATCGAACTGAAGTCGAGCGCCTTTGGATGACTTCACTGGAGCTAAAAAGATACAATGTGGCACTTGTGCGTTGCCGCTCATCAATTAACAAGGCATTTAAAAACACATTAACCTCTCGGCTTTTGGCTTTGGCCTTAACCTTCAGTTGGGCCTGCGTTAATTTGTGGCCCAAACAAACTTTTACTGATATTTGCAGCTGATTCAGCTGATTCAGCGGCTGCATAAATTGTCATAAATGTCATAAATGAACAACAATCAAGATTTATTGAATGCAGTTCGAGCTGAACACGGAACTTGTTCTCTGCTGGACTTGGCCAAGTCTGAGGCCTCCAAATATTTTTAGATTTTGCATTATTCGCATTATTCTCGGACTAAACAAATAGGGAATAGCAAAAACCAAACCAAAAACAAATGAATTTTTTAATTTAATTAGCAAAATTGTCAAATTTAGCCATTGTTTTCTATTTTTGTGTCTCGCCTGCGATTTATTGACCAAAAGTCAACAAGTAAAGAGTCAACACCTGAGAGTATTTTGGCTAAGTACACAAAACGCACATTCCACACATTGACACGCGTAAATCTTGTGTCTTCTTGTTTTTGTACATTTTTATGTTAATTCAATTTTGTTTTTACTTTCTTTTTTTTTTCGTTTTTTTTTTTTGTTGCTCGTAAATTATGTGTTGTTAATTTAAGTGTAAACACAAGGTCTAAACGTGTTTTCGGCCCGACAATAACAATTACATCGTAATATATTATAATCATATTGTGATTATTCTATCAGTTAGTGCCTAATATTGACTTGAGCTGGCTAAAAGCAGCGACGAGCATGTGAACATCTATTAAGCCTCCACAAATGTGACGCCAAAAATACATGATACGATTTTTTTAAAAGGAAAAACTAAGCATATTATTTATTATTATTAGCAGCTTATTAATTATGAATATATCGTCATTAATTCCCAATTTAGAAATAAAATATATCATGCTGTTGGTGACTATATAAAAACTTGTATCTAAAAACAATTTGTTAGCAGTTTTGAATACCAAAATAGGAATGCCTTTCATAACTGCCACTTTAAAAACTCTCTCAAAAAAGAAAATCACATTCGCAGCCTACATATAAAGATATATGGATGTGAATGCAGTTTGAACAACGATTAGCATGCAGAGAGATTTGAAACGCCCGCGAGTCGAGTTCCATTAGAGTTTTGTTGGATGCTTCATTACATAGCCATTAGATGGCTGCCAAGACACTAAATCGTACATAAAATCTGTGGTCTTTTCTCCAACTCTTGTAATTTGAGGCGCAATAAATTTGCCCACCAAAAAATATGTACATATATTCGGGCAAATCGGCAGACGGGCAAAGGCAAACATTTTCATTAGGCCAAAACGCATGACACCCACAATCGAGTTGTGTTGGCATTCTTATAAAATATATAAATAAAAAAAAAGGCGGGCTCATAATTTATTGAGCCAACAGGCCGCAGCCTCGAGATCTACAGCATCAACATCAGCATCTACAACATCTGCAGCAAGTATCAGCACCTAGCTGCTGCTGCCCCCTCAAAGAAACCAAAACCGTACCGCAGACGAGCCCAAGTTTAAAGCCCGAAAATTGTTGAATGAAGCTTTTATTTATGTTTTTTTTTTTTGGATTTGCGCTACAAATTCGCGGTCATATGTGAAGTGCCGCAACAACAACAAGTGGCATAAAAAGCAGCCGAGTTGTGGCAATAACAAAGAGTTATAATTATAAAGTATATAAATAAATATAATGCGTTGTACAACACTCGCAAGCAAAACCTGACAAATTTCGCGGCCAATATTTGTACACATACATTTATCGGGCGGTCGTTTTGGAGATTCCCCAAAGTGTTATCCGCATCAAATTAAGAGTGGAACAGAATATCAATAATAAAAACTAAGGAAGAGGAGAGAAATTGAATACTTTGTTTGATTGTATCAGTCAATACTAGATTAGTTCTAGCGTACTTAAGTAGTTATCGATTAACATCGATATTGAACTATTATATTGTATTAATTATTTTATGATCTTCAAGTATTACACTCAATAAAATAAACACTTTCAATAATAATTCGAAAACTAGATAAACTATTTCACGGTGCGGCATTTATCAAATGCGAATTTGTGCGATTTTGCTAATCAATTGTGCTGATATTTGAAGGCTCGGATTATACGTTAAATATGCAATAATTACCTTATATTAATCCATTCCTCCAAACGGCACAGATCACAGAGTTTATCGTTGATTTTTGCATTGCCAATTTAATTGCACAAAAACTTGCTGATTTGCATGGGAAATTCATATTGAGTATTTGGCAAATGTCTGAATGTTGTTTGCATTGTTTTGCAATTATAGTAATTATCACCTAAGGAATCTGACGATAACTAGAAAGAGGACAGAGATATAAGAATAGAATAAAAGCAATATTATGAATCTTAATTAAATGGGTACATTTAGAGAGACGAATGGAAGAAGTATATAAAACATGGTTAGAATATTGAATATATTTGTAGAATTTTTGAATATATTTAGTATTACTATTATTGATGATCAAGTTTAATTCTCAGCTTACTTAACTAACTAGAAACCTTTAGCTACTTTCGTTGTACAAATTCATTTCGATTTATCATTTTTTGTTGCCACAGTTGATCTTTTAACAAGACTTTGGCACTTGATGAGCTGAACAACTTTACTGCAAGGGCTAATCAACTCAACTCAGCTGCCCATTGAAACCAATAACGAACCTGAATGACCAAAACGCGATCCACACCTATACACATATATATGTGGATATGTATATGAATATGAGTATGAATATGAATATGAATCGTATGAATGGGGCACCCGCCTCATCCGCAGTCATATGAATGAGTGCAGATTTTAAAGCTACGGGGCAATCAAGTGAGAAAATTAAAATTACATGCCCGTGGTTCGGATGCTGTGAAGCAGTGGTGCTCTGCATCCAACAGTGGTGCCTTCTGCAGTGGCCACATTTTAAGGTTCATAACTTCCAAGTCAATTACGCGGCGAATACGCAAAATCTCATCCACGTTTGCCCTGTTGCACTGTTGCATGTTGCATGGTGCCCCTGTTGACTGAGTGACTTAGAAGCAAGTTGCATTGTGAGCACGACTATTAAACACCCTGCAAAACTGTAAATAATAATTTGCTAGAATACTTCCAGTATAAAATAGCATTTAATCATTTATACCCTGTAAACCAGGAGAACGTCATACAGACCAAATATTACAGTTTAGGAATGTCTTCTACTAATACCATAATACCCTATATACTAAAGACTAGACTAGACTATACCCTGTAATTCTGAAAAATGTAACTAAAGCTACATTAACCGATAAATGTGCGCAAATTAAGTGAATACCTATGAGTAAACTTTACATAGCCCTATACTAACTGAATACCCTGTAAAAACCAAAAGGTCTGATTTATAGACCACACATCTTTTGTTGAGTGGCTAAAGGGTATATTTAATATCCAGTAAACTCAATTAGAGATGTGCTCGTATCGAGTTTACTTCATATGCAATATACCCAATACCCACTGCCAAGCTAGAGGGTATCAAAATTGCACGCTCAAGCGTAAGAGGCACTCGGTATCTGAATTCTAAAATTGTGAATCCTGGCTTCTGCCTCCACACAGTCGTCGGAGCCTGTCTGTCATAACTCACGAGTGCAGCCTCCGCAGAGCCAGCAGAGGATGATAAGGAGCAAGTGGAGGAGGTGGATGAAGAACCGCTGCACAGGCGCAGGTGAACCACTAGACTCGAGAATCAGGCTGAGCCTGCCAAATCCGCCCTGGAGCAACTACTGTGGGAACCATACCGATTTGCAACTGCAACTGCAACTTCAGCGAATTAATTTGTGACGCGCGCTCTGCAGTTGCAACAGTTTGTTGCTGCTGCTGCTGAAAGTCCGTTGCTGAGTGTGGCAGCCTCAAGGCAATTTACTCGCACGCAGCAGCCAAAAACGAGTCGACCCCACAAAAAAACAAAAACAAAATGAAAAACAAACCAGGGGATCAGAGAGAAGAATGCCCCAAGAACCCAGTTACCAACTTGAGTCTGGAGTCGGACTGTGGCTCCAAACTCGTGACTGCAACTGCAACAACTGAGCCGTCGCGTCGTGTGGCAAGTGGCTGCATTGGCTTCTTGTGCAGCTTGTTCTTCTGTGTCTTCTTCTTTAGAGTTGGTGCCTCGTCGTGGCGGCTTTGGCGCTGGTGTCAAACGTTTTGTAATCTGTCACGTCGCATCGTTTTAATATTTTTGCTTCGTCTCCTCAGCTCCGTGGAAATGCTGACTTTGCTTGCGTGTAAAAATAGGCGTAACCCTTTTTTTTTCTTTCGTATTTATGATCGTTTGCCAGGCACTACACAGCCCTCTCCTCAGCCTACCCACCCTTCTCTCCCCCACTCACCTGCCACTTGCTTTTTTGTTTGGTTTGTCAGTTTGTGCCGCGAGGCAAGTTGGCTTAGCTTGGCTTGGCTTGGCTTTTGGTGGCAGTTTGGATTGGATCGGCGCATTGCCTTTTTGGGGGCACCTCTCTTTGATTATCTAAATCATTATTAGCTTGACCTTCAGCCCGAGGTGTTTCGGGGCGGTGTCTTGTAAGTTGTTTCAGTTGTTCCAACTACATTTCTTATCTTATTAATTATGCGCCGCCGCTGCCCGCGCCAACATTTTTGCCGACTACTGTGCGTGTCTCTGCCTGAGTCATGCTGCGAAAAGCAGCCAGCCAAATTGGAAGTTTATTAGAGTTAAACAGCTGCTTAAGTCTGTGGAGGAATTTTGATAGAGAATCGCAATAGCCTAAGCAGAAGTTCGTTAGCAGATGCTCTGTGGATGTAGTAGAAAGATGAAAGAGCTATTACAGATCAGATATTAAGACTTGTAGGGGCAGCAAGCAAAGCAAAGAACCCTTTCTACTTTCTGGTTCAAAATTGAAATATAAATTTATTTAAGGATTAATTTTCTACTTTCTTATAGTTGTTATGGGAATAACCTTTCTTTCAACTCCAATAGCTTTATTAATGCCAAATCAATTTAAATGCATGAAGCTACTTCTGCTTTTCTTCACTTATTATCCAAACTTGTGTAGAAACTACTTAAGGTAATAATATTCTATTGATCCACGAACTTTAACCTCGGTAAATGCCGCAAGAGAATATAATTATTGTGGGGCAATTAGTGCTTAAGATTTACCTGGATACCTGACAGCTTTTAATCATTAAAATTTAAATGTCAAGGTTTCCACACAGATACACTGAGAAAATTGCTATGCAAATACTGAATGTATGTTAATGTACCGTTGCAGGAACTGATGCTAATTGCAATGTTCAACATACTGTTAAGCGATGGCAGTGGCCCACTTATAACAAGCTCAAGATCTGAGTGATGGGAGCACTGACCCACTAACTAACTGCCAAAATTGAAACTGAATGAAACACACAAATTACCCGGAAAGCATTCCCACAAAACAAGAAATAAATTCTGCTCAGCTATTAGCGGTTAATTCGTTAACCCTACTCAAGTGCCTCGTAAGCAGGCAGTCAGCGGGCGCATTTAACATTGAGCTCCGTAACATAACCGGTACTGTAGTTATTAGCAGTGCATGACAGCCGTTAATCAGGCGCCACAAATCAGACAGCCAACAGTTAATTGTTTAACAGCTGTGCACAGCATTTAACAGTCCCCCCTTCTTTCAGCACCCCACTTAACAGCAGCATCAGCATTCAGTACAACAACAATAGCGACTCTCTCTGATTGGTCACAATTGTGCGCATGCATGAAAGAAAGAGAAGGAATGCGAGCAAAACTACATTGTTTGCATCTATTTTCAGTTGCGATCGCCGTCGACGAACAAAAAATGGCGCCACTTGTGTCATGCTGATTGGTTCTATCCAAATCGATCGTTGCAACGTTGACAATAAAATAGTAGGCAAAAATATTGACACGTTCAAAAAATAAAAATAAATTAAAGAAATTTGGGTGTAGAATAATATTATTCCAATACCATTCTTGTCGTTATTGAGCTTTTGCACAGTCATGTAAATTGTTAAGCTAAATGTATAAAGATGAATAAATAAACTGATAATAATTTATATGTATATACACAAGAACAGGATGCCATGCGTAGGCTTCGGTAGGTGTCTGTCTGTCTATTTGAGCGAGTGTTAATTGCCGTTGACTTTATCAGCTGGAATGGAATATTTATAAGTTGAGTGGCAAACAAAATAAATACACAAACTATGCCGAGTGCTAATTGCAGCATATTGTGAATATGTCAACAAATATCAGTGAACCAGTAAACAGTCATTTAGCCTTAATTGACCCAGTCTACACAGCAGACATGCACAGATAACAGGTGATATATCGAAGTGGCTAAAGTAGGTGGAATTACCTAAGGCTTGGCCTCTTAGCAGTTGCCAAAAATTCTTTGTGGGTGTTTTTGTGTTTCTTACAAATCAAATGCGAACACTTCTCTTTGTCAGCTCGTGTTATCACTTATATCTTTATTTGTGGTCTTTAATAGATCTCCAAGGCCATCATTGTGTAGAAAACAAATGAGATCAGATATACTTCTCTATCTATTAATTTGATAAATCACTATAAACTTAGACGCTTTCAATGAAATCGAATATTCCTCCTAATCTGTAATCACGTAAGTCTCCTTTAAAATATATATATTTCCGCTTAAGCTTCCTCATACGGTACACATCTTATCATCCTTAATTAGTTTCTTGAAATAAACCCCAGAAAATATCTCTTGCAGATGTCGCTTTCAATGCATTTATTTCTAGTGCTGCTCTTGTTGCCACAAAAGAGCAAAGCTGCAGCTGCAGAACTGCCCCAAATCATCGATGAGCTCAACACGCGACTCAAAGTTACCACAAACATCATCTACAATCCGTATCAAGAGGAACTGCACTATCTTCGCCAAATAAAACCCACAACACAGCTAATAATAAATGCGTCAACTTTAAATGCAACACGAATAATGCAACAAATCGGCGAAAAGGTGGCCTTTGTGCTCTTTGTGAAGCAACCACCAAATAAGCTATTTAAATGGCTAACTTTTCACTTTCAGTCTGCAGACTTTTTACTGGTCATCAAAGAGGAGTTGAACACGCCCGAAATATGGTTGCAATTCGTGGAATTCGCCTGGGGATTGGGCTATATGAATTTGTTATTTTATGATGCACAGAACGAGCATTTCTATGAGAAACAATTGTTTCCCCAACTAAAACTGGAATTGAGCAATGTGAACAATTATCTGGCAAATCGCACTCGCTCCATTGATTTGCATGGCTTCGAGATACGTGTGGCAGCCTATTTAAATGCGCCACGTTGCCTCATCTACGATGATGAACACGGCCAGCAGATCTATGGTGGTTATTATATGAGATTTATACGACATTTTTTGGCCGCTCGCAATGCCAAATTCGTGGCCATCAATACGCCCAATGAATCGCCAGGACATTGCATGAGGGCACTGATCTCCCGCCGCGTAGATCTCTGCGCCGATGCCTTGGCCCAAAAATCGCATAATGCCATTGTGGTGACGAACCCAATACGATTGGCCTATGCCAATATAATGGTGCCCAGTGCGAAACCATTGAGTTCGTATCGATATCTGGTGGCGCCATTCCATTCCACTGTGTGGATCTGCCTGATCGTGTATATAGCATTTATCGTATTCTTCATGAGCTGTATACACTGGCAGCCGCAGCATCGTTGGATCTTTAGCACCTTTCTGCTGGAGACGATCTGTTCGGTGTTGTTCACCGGATTCGCATTGAAGGATCTGCATGGACGAGAACGATATATCTTATTTGGTGTACTCTTTGTAGCGGGCTTCATTTACTCCACATTCTATTTGGCCTATCTGAAAAGCATGCTGACCACCGAGGTGTTCGAGCCACAAATCAATAACTTTGAGGACTTACTGCAGGCGAACATGAGTATTATGATAGATGAATACGATCAGATTTTGACGCGACGATATAATTTGCCCAATATGCTTTGGCCCATAATTAAGGTGGTCTCCGATGAGACAATGTGGCAACATCGCAATGGATTTGATGAGAATTATGCGTATATATTGTTCAGCGATCGCATGGATCTCTATGACTATGCCCAGAAGATGCTGAGGCATCCGCGCATGCGTCGCATACCCATCAAAATATTATTTTTGTTTGCTGGCTACCCGATGCGCGACAGCTGGTTCTTGAAACAGCAACTGAGTTGGGCCTGGGCCAATGCCTTCGAGAGTGGACTCGTGCAGAAGCTGAGCGAGGATGCGGATCACGAGACGATGTCATCAAGCGTGGGCTCTCTCCAGTATCTCATCACCGAGGACTATGAGGCCGCAACGCCGTTGGGTCTTGATTATTTCGTCATGCCGGCCATGTCGTTGGCCCTGGGTTACGTTCTGGCACTGCTCACCTTTCTCGTCGAGCTGTTGGCCTGGCGCATGCGAAGGGAGTCAACGTTGGCCACTTCGTCAGCGTTGATTGATTGATGTATGGATTTGATGTAGTGTGCTGTAGTGCGGCAACATGTTCCTTGGCACCCTTCTAGTTGTTGTCTGCTTATGCTTGGTTCTCGCAAATAGTGCAACAATCTTGTCACACTGAGAGAAATGTTTAAGCTTTGGGCATTTAGCATTCTTTTTTTGTGACATTTTCTTTACAAACTAATGCTTAAGAATTTGGCTTCTTTTATCCTTAACTATTTAATAAATGTCAAAGTCACACGCATTACTGCATTCCCAGCCTATACAAATCACTTTATTTATGTTATCTTATTGTACACACATAAATATTAAGCATAGAATAAATCTCAATATTTCAAAACCTTTAGCTTAATATATATAATATAAGATTTGCACTTTCCCTGAACAATTTGTAGGCTGGTGCTTAAAGCTTTAGCTGCCTATTAACCTAGCAACAATTAATATTAATTTTATTATAAACCACAAGCTGCCCGATATGCCATTCCAAGCCTAAACAAGTCACGCTGCTTTTTAATGCTTTGCTTATTTATTTTTTATTTTTTTTTCAGCTCATCTAAACACGCTCTGTAACACTGAACCAAGCTCAGGCTCAGTTCAAGTCTCAGTTTGAGAAACATGCTTAAGCTTCTTTTGCTGCTCAGTCTCCTCACTGCTCACATAGCTCTAAGCACCCACAATGAGCTCGGCTCGAGCATAACAGCCCTCAATCTCGGGCTGAAGAGCAAAAGCAATCTGATATATACGGATGACACACAATTTATAGATATCTATGCGGAGATTAGTCAGACCCTAAATGAAACTCCAAGTGTATTGGTCAATAGAGATTACAGTAGACTCTACAGTAGCTGTGACGATCTGCCCAAGCCTCTGCTGATGATTTTGCCACTACCGACCAGAGAGCAAACCGTACAGATTTTCCAGCAGTTGCCGACGAAAATGCAAACAGCTGATTTTTTGCTAGTGGGCTGTGACAGCGTTGCCAACTGGCTGCAAATACTCACAACAGTCTGGCAACTCGGCTTTCCCAATGTGCTGCTCTTCAATAGTACGGATAGTCTGGGAATTAAGGGTCAACTCTTTACGAGTGATTTATTTCCGCATCCGCAACAGAAATTGAGTAGCAGCAGCATTGAGCATTATTTGTGGTCTCGTCTCCATTGGTTCGACAATCTGCGGGGCTGGGAGGTGCGTGTGGCTCTCTATAATAATCCGCCACGGACACTCGTCTATCCGGAGGAGCAGCTCTACGATGGCTATGCTCTCATGCTTCTCCGTAAGTTTCTCGCACAGAGGGGCGCCAAATTTGTGCCCGTACTCACGCCGGACTATAAGGTTTACTCGGCCAGTGATTGTTTAGAATATTTGCGTAGCAATAAATCCGAAATTTGTGGCGATTTATTGGCCTTCTCCAATGAGGCCAGCTTCACGGAGAGCTACATGTATTTGTATGGCAATATATTGATACCGTCAGCACAGCCCCGATCGAAGAACTATTATATTATAGCACCGATGCAGTTGAAGACCTGGCTACTAGTCGCACTATACATGGCTGTGATTTGTGGATTTGCCAGCTTTATTTGCTGGCTGCAATTTGGTCGCTGGGAGTGTGGCAAACTATTGCTAGATATACTTTTAAGTCTGCTCTGTGCGGGTTTTCGACTTGCGGATATTACTGGCTGGCAGCATTACATATTGTTTAGCACCATATTTGTGGCTGGCTTTATATGCTCAAATTATTACTTGGCTTTTCTGAAGACCATACTCTTCACGGGTCTGTACGATCCACAAATAAATAGCTTTGAGGAACTAGTTAAACAGAATATTAATATTGTCGTTGGGGCCTATGATAAGACAGTGTTGAAGACCTACGACTATCCGGATATCTTGTGGAATATAACGCGTGTGGTGCCCTATGATTTTATACTGGAGCATCGTCGTGTGTTCGATCCGAACTATGCTTATTTGGCACACAGCGATCGTCTGGTGCTCTTCAAGTTCCAGCAGCAGTATATGGAAAAGCCACGAATGCGTCCATTGCCCATCGATCTGATGCATTCCCTGCCAGGTTTCCCCATGCAAAGCCAATGGCTGCTCAAGTATAAACTGAGCGAGACGCTGCTCAATTGTTTTGGGAGTGGTCTCATGCAGAAACTGGCGGATGACACAAATCGCCTGACAATACACATTGGATATCTGAATCTGATACCATCCGATCCGTATGAAACACTCCCTTTGACCCTTGACTACTTCAATGTGCCGCTGATAATGCTCATCGCTGGTTTGATCATTGCCTTTATCAGCCTGCTCGGTGAATTATGCTACGGACTCAATCGACAACAAGCGGGCAGCAGCAGGCTGGGAGAACTTGAATAATCACTGGGTCATTGGATCATTGGGTAAGTTTCTAAGTCTATTGCCTTGCAAATATTTTTTTCTCTTCAGTAGAGTACAATTAATTTAGATCAGTCAATTGAGGATGTATTCATTTATTCTTAGTGTTTAAGGTTTCGATTTTCTGATTAGGCTTTTACGAGATTTTCCCAAAGACATGTTACAAATGCTTTAAAATATCTAAAATTTTAAAATTTAAATTTAATATTAAATGTAAATATATTTTTGACGTTAGTTTTTATTTTTTGTGTCAACTGACATAAACTAAATAAATAAAAGTCAAGAGTTGGCATTAACTGATTGCCATTTTGATCCAACAATTTGTTCGCAAATCAATAGAAATAAAAACTAAATTGACTTGCAGTCGTTTGATTCAAGCACTTCAAGCCTTTTGGCAACTCTCGGTTGAAATTTAAAAATGTGGTCACAAATCCATAAACAGCACATAAAAATGTGGGCGAAACACCCTCCAAATGATGCACAGAGCTCCGAGCACTTTGACAGCCGACCAAAATAAATAGCACTTGAGATATTTCCAAAACATTTGCCAGCCATGAGACCGTAACAATTTCGTTTCTGTCAACCCCCAGCCCCCGACCCCCGACCCCTGACCTCTCCTACCCCAGGCGCCTGCAAGTATGCAACTCAAATGATAACAAAAAAACATGCCGAGGGGTGGTGCTGAGCCCACTGTTTCCCTCTCCGCTCCACGGAGACTCATCCACTGACTTGCACAAATATTTGCCCAAAAAGAAGTAGAAATGAAAGATAGAGCAACATCAAAAATAACTTTCCACAAAGAAGGAGCAGGGTTGGGAGGGACACGAGCGAAACCCCTGACAACTCTAAGGGTTGCGCGGGCGTTTGGTGGCAACGCAACATTTTGGCAATGGGCGTGTCGCCGATTTTGGTCTAGCGACACATTTTAAAGTTCATTGACTTGTCCCAGCATTTCTTGTGGATACCCAGCAGCCATTAGCATTGAGAAAACGGGTAGCATGAAGATCTACTCTCAGTTTATACATTGAAAACATTTTTTTTCTTCAAATTAATGTCTATTGGAACATTTGATCCATCCCAATATGCCAATCTTGGAACTGATTTTTTGCACATTCCAAGCACTATTTTAGGGTATAACTTTGTTAATGAAATCGAGACAGAATGGCGAAATGTAGTATTTTCCAAGAGGTTAATAAAACTATGGCTTGTGAAAGTTTTGAGTCATCAACAAGTTATTTTTTAGGATTACA